>JARACY010001106.1:0-66174 GCA_029255725.1 Scrobipalpa atriplicella | reverse complement strand
GCGATCCGAAGCGAACACTCTTCCGACAAGCAGCTCGCTCCGGGAATTCATCCAGATAAGAGTTGACGGTTACTTCCAAAGGTGTCACTACTGGAGGATACTGTGACTCTTCCACCACGCGAATGTGAACCCACGCGTCTGAGAATAAGGGCGGAGTTCCGTTGTCGAACACTCGCACTTGTAGGACGTAGCGGTCTCTGATTCGATGGTTAAAACGAGTAGCAGAACGGAGGTACCCGTCTTGTTCTAACCGGAACGCGCCCATTTCGTTGCCGGATTGGAAGTCGAAGGTGTATGGTGCTGCGTTCGGTGGAGCATCTGCGTCTTCTACTTCGAACTTGAGTATCGTGTGTCCTAGAGGCCTGTCTTCGCGGACGACAGCTGTGTAGTTACTTTGGGAGAACAGCGGTGGATTGTCGTTCGCATCGACGACTTCTAAATTAATCAGCGCCGTAGCTTCTAATGATGGTATCCCTCTATCTCTCGCCCGGACCTCAAGCACATACGCGGGCGTCGTTTCTCTATCAAGCGGTTTGACTACAGAAACATAACCCGTATCAGGATCTATAGCGAATTTTGTATCAGGGTCTCCTCTGGCTATTGAATACGTGACTCTTCCGTTCGCTCCGGCGTCTGCATCATCAGCAATGACTTGAAGGACTCTAGTGCCGGATGGAGCGTCTTCACGTACTCTAGCACCGTATGACGCTTGAGTGAACACTGGAGCGTTGTCATTACTGTCTTCGATGGTGATGTTTACTGTCGCAAGGTCGCTGAGTGGTGGTGAGCCTCCATCGATGGCTTGTATGGTAAGGAAGTACTCCTTCCTCCGCTCGTAGTCGAGCGGGCGCGCAATGGACAGCGCGCCTGTGCCGCGGTCGAGGGTGAAGTCGTCCCTGTCGTCGCCGCCCACTAGCGAGTAGTACACGTCCGCGTTGACGCCTGTGTCGCGGGAGGTCGCGTGCACGCGGAGGATCTACGGACAAATAATTCAGTTTTAAAGAAGTTGCAGTTAGATTACTTTCATAAAGTCGCAAAGTTTGTTATCGCATTTATAATATTATCTGGAAGATTGTATCCAACTTATTTGAAGAAGTACAATTCCTACGTGCAATTTCAATATTATTTTTACGCAGTCCACAATGAAACGCAGCCATTATTGCTATTTATCTGTATTTTATTAGTAAACTATTTGAGTCCCTACCTCAGTCCCAACAGCGTCCAATTCCGGCACACTCGCTCTGTAAGCCCTGAACTCAAACTCTGGCGGGTTATCGTTCACATCCGCCACACTGAGCCTCACAGTAGCAGTGGCAGATCTCTGTGGTCGTCCACCATCTTTAGCTCGTATAATGAGCTTGTGTTCAGCTTGTGCCTCGCGGTCGAGGGCGGCGCGGAGTGTGATGATGCCGCTGTCGAGGCACAGCTCGAAGGCTCCGTCGTTGTTCTCCTCCACCCACGAGTAGCGCACGAGCCGGTTCTCGCCTAAATCTGCGTCTGTTGCGTGCACCTTTAACAATATCAGTTTATGAGTAAGTTCTTCTGTCGTATGAGTAAGTAATTCAATCAAATGAAACTTAGAACAATATTTTTAAGAATCTATCGATATAAATCCAAAATATTCCACTACCTTGGCAACTAAAGTTCCTAAATCGGCATCTTCAGGCAAGGTTACACTATACTCTTGAGCAGAGAACCTCGGCGCGTTATCATTGACGTCATCGATCTCCACGACTAGTTCGGAGCTGCAGCCCCACTCGGCGCGCTCGCGGTCCCTCGCGACCGCCTCCAGTTGGTACTTGCTGATGGTCTCCCGGTCTAGAGGCATCGATACGGAGATCACGCCGGTATCCTGGAAAAACGAAATCGAATAAAGTCAAAGTAAGTATTTCATAAAGTTCAAGTGTCCTCATAGATGTCAGATCCATAATCGAATTCAGTTCTCCATAATCCAGTATTGTTACAAATTTAGCTACTAAAATGTGTTGCTGTTTCAATAAACTTTAAACGAAATTTGCAGGTATCGGAAGACGCAGCAGCGGGCACAGTAGTAACCCGGCTAGAGGTGGAAGATGCTGACTCTACCGGATCTCCACTAACATTCCTCGTAGCTGGCGGAGACCCGCGGGCCAGGTTCCAGCTCAGACCTACTGGGGAGTTACTAGTCGCCAGACCACTTGATAGGGAGACTGAGGATTACTACTCGCTGACTATAGCGGCCACGGATGGGAAGTTCACCGCGTATACCACACTTAATATCACCGTGCTTGATGTCAATGGTAGGTTACGTGTGATAATCTTCTTTTATTGCAGCAAAAAAAAAGCCTAACATATACTACCTGCGTATGTGTTTTTGAATGCATTGAATCAAGATTACTTTGAACTGAAAGTTAGGCAGTAAACCAATTAAAACAAAAAAGTTTGTAACAACGAAACTTTACCACAGACAACCCGCCGTATTGTGTGCGTCACCGCTACTGGGCGCGACTACCCGAGGATGCCGCTATAGGAACGCGGGTCGCGCGCGTGCAAACAGCTGACAGCGACCTACCGCAGACCTCGGGCGCACCGCAATACCATCTAGCTGGAGAACATCATCACCACTTCCACATACACAAGGTACGCCAATAAATAATACCGTCTCTTTTTTTACAGGGTTGTACAATTTAAGCCTGAAGGCATTGAAAGACACAGACAAAAAAATAACAGCTACTTGTGGTTAGTTATACTTTGAAAATTTGGTACATCTAAATTCGGTTATGGATCTGACATCTATGAGGACACTTGAACTTTATGAAATACTTACTTTGACTTTATTCGATTTCGTTTTTCCAGGATACCGGCGTGATCTCCGTATCGATGCCTCTAGACCGGGAGACCATCAGCAAGTACCAACTGGAGGCGGTCGCGAGGGACCGCGAGCGCGCCGAGTGGGGCTGCAGCTCCGAACTAGTCGTGGAGATCGATGACGTCAATGATAACGCGCCGAGGTTCTCTGCTCAAGAGTATAGTGTAACCTTGCCTGAAGATGCCGATTTAGGAACTTTAGTTGCCAAGGTAGTGGAATATTTTGGATTTATATCGATAGATTCTTAAAAATATTGTTCTAAGTTTCATTTGATTGAATTACTTACTCATACGACAGAAGAACTTACTCATAAACTGATATTGTTAAAGGTGCACGCAACAGACGCAGATTTAGGCGAGAACCGGCTCGTGCGCTACTCGTGGGTGGAGGAGAACAACGACGGAGCCTTCGAGCTGTGCCCCGACAGCGGCATCATCACACTCCGCGCCGCCCTCGACCGCGAGGCACAAGCTGAACACAAGCTCATTATACGAGCTAAAGATGGTGGACGACCACAGAGATCTGCCACTGCTACTGTGAGGCTCAGTGTGGCGGATGTGAACGATAACCCGCCAGAGTTTGAGTTCAGGGCTTACAGAGCGAGTGTGCCGGAATTGGACGCTGTTGGGACTGAGGTAGGGACTCAAATAGTTTACTAATAAAATACAGATAAATAGCAATAATGGCTGCGTTTCATTGTGGACTGCGTAAAAATAATATTGAAATTGCACGTAGGAATTGTACTTCTTCAAATAAGTTGGATACAATCTTCCAGATAATATTATAAATGCGATAACAAACTTTGCGACTTTATGAAAGTAATCTAACTGCAACTTCTTTAAAACTGAATTATTTGTCCGTAGATCCTCCGCGTGCACGCGACCTCCCGCGACACAGGCGTCAACGCGGACGTGTACTACTCGCTAGTGGGCGGCGACGACAGGGACGACTTCACCCTCGACCGCGGCACAGGCGCGCTGTCCATTGCGCGCCCGCTCGACTACGAGCGGAGGAAGGAGTACTTCCTTACCATACAAGCCATCGATGGAGGCTCACCACCACTCAGCGACCTTGCGACAGTAAACATCACCATCGAAGACAGTAATGACAACGCTCCAGTGTTCACTCAAGCGTCATACGGTGCTAGAGTACGTGAAGACGCTCCATCCGGCACTAGAGTCCTTCAAGTCATTGCTGATGATGCAGACGCCGGAGCGAACGGAAGAGTCACGTATTCAATAGCCAGAGGAGACCCTGATACAAAATTCGCTATAGATCCTGATACGGGTTATGTTTCTGTAGTCAAACCGCTTGATAGAGAAACGACGCCCGCGTATGTGCTTGAGGTCCGGGCGAGAGATAGAGGGATACCATCATTAGAAGCTACGGCGCTGATTAATTTAGAAGTCGTCGATGCGAACGACAATCCACCGCTGTTCTCCCAAAGTAACTACACAGCTGTCGTCCGCGAAGACAGGCCTCTAGGACACACGATACTCAAGTTCGAAGTAGAAGACGCAGATGCTCCACCGAACGCAGCACCATACACCTTCGACTTCCAATCCGGCAACGAAATGGGCGCGTTCCGGTTAGAACAAGACGGGTACCTCCGTTCTGCTACTCGTTTTAACCATCGAATCAGAGACCGCTACGTCCTACAAGTGCGAGTGTTCGACAACGGAACTCCGCCCTTATTCTCAGACGCGTGGGTTCACATTCGCGTGGTGGAAGAGTCACAGTATCCTCCAGTAGTGACACCTTTGGAAGTAACCGTCAACTCTTATCTGGATGAATTCCCGGGCGGTGTTGTCGGAAGAGTGTTCGCTTCGGATCGCGATGCATACGATACTCTAACGTACGCGCTCGCTCCGGTTGCGGGCGCGCCTTACGCTCCGACGGACTTATTCGAAATCGAAACCACAGATGGAACTTTACGAGCCGCACCTAGATTAGACGTCGGCGACTACCGACTTAATGTCACCGTTGACGATGGAAAATTCACCGGTTTCGCTATCATACGAGTGACTGTCGTACTAATATCAGACGAAATCCTCGCACAAGCGATTGTAGTAAGATTCCGTGAAGTGACAGACAGAGACTTCGTGCTGAGCCATAGGAAAGGGTTCATCCGCGCGGTGGCCGAGGCGACGGAGTGCGAGCCGTCTGACGTCATCATCGTGGGCGTTCAGCCGTCCGAGATCGCTGCGACGTTAGAGGATGATGTTGCTAATAGGCGTAAGAGACAGGTTAGGATCAACCAAAGGCATCAAACTATTGTTAAATGCTCTCTACTTGTACCTAGTTCGTGAAGTGTAGCTAACTTTGTCTGAAAAGCTACACAGTATGAAAAGCCCTGATATTAAAATTAATAGCTTCTCCTTCTTCTTATTGAGTGGGCTTTTCGAGTCGAACAATTTTCAGTTGAACACTGGTGTCAGAGTTATCAAACCGCCTAGTAACACGGCTACAAGACATGGTTAGTGTAACGAAACGATCACTATTAAAGATAGCGACCGAAATCGACGGTTTAACGTGCTCTCCGGAGCATTCGGTGATTTTGCCTGCAATGTCCTTATCGTAACCGAACTGAGGATAACAAAGTGGTAAACTTTCCCCCGTGGGAATCGAACCCACGATCTCCGGGTCAGGAGCCCATGACTCAAACCACCTGTTAAGCGAAAAGCCACTGCTGTTACTTCATATCTAATACATAGTTACTTGAAGGGGGTTGTCCCGCTTTTAGTTGCAAAATCGCTTTTAGATTAGCAGCGTTTTCTATAGATTTATAATTTCCCCAGGTGGCTCAAGACCTAGACGTAGCGTTCGCCGTCCGCTCCGGCGGCGGCTTACTCCCCGCTGAAGCGTTACGTCGCCGACTACACGCTCACGTGGAACGTTTAGAAGAGCGAGCTCGACTCGTCGTAGAGGAACTAGTCCGCGCGGCGTGCGGCGGCTGCACGCACGGCGCCTGCGCGGAACGAGTGGTGCTGAAGCCGGGCGCGCGGGTGGTGGCCACGGACGTGTTCGCGCTGGTGGCGCCCCCGCACAGGCTGAAGGGCGTGTGTGCGTGCGCGGTCGGCTATGCGGGCGAGAGGTGCGACCGCCCACTCACGGACTGCAAGCCGGCGCCCGATGGTAAGTCTATATGATTAAACCGACTTTTTTTGTAATGAAAATGTGAAAATGCTGATCAAAGAAAAAAGTCACACAAATCGCGAAACAAACTTGGCTGCTGATATATTTGCCAACCCACCCATTAATTTTAACCACTCTTCACCAGGTACCGAAACCGCTTGCTGCGACGGCCTCGAATGTCGCACCGCCGGCGTCGTGCAGCTCAGCGGAGACGGATATCTAGTCTATCGAGTAGAACGAGGCGTAGTGGACGGTTCCAGATTGCTGGATGATGAAATCAATCTGTCACTGAAGTTTAGGACTAGAAGGACGAGAGGGACGTTGCTCCACGCGGCTGGAAGGGTTGACTTCGCGCAGCTACACTTGATTGAGGGACAGGTAAGATATGCCTGTTTGTTCCTTTGGTCTACCGAGTGGAGCGAGGAGTGGTAGTAAACGTCTTCAGGCGTCTAGATGATGAGACCAATCTGTCTGTGTGAAGATCCGGACCAGAAGAACAAGAGGAACCTTGTAACACGCGGCTAGGAGATTTCATTTCGCGCAGCTATATTTTAATTTTGACTTTCATAATATGGTTACCGTGACTCAAAGTTCACCAGTATGTCATTTTCAGGTGGAATTCCGCATGGAGCTCGGATCGGGTGAGGTGCGAGTGCGCGCGGGCGAAGACGTGGCGGACGGCGCGTGGCACACCGTGCGCCTCGAGCGGAGAGGAGCTGGCGTGCGACTCACCGTGGACAGACGAGTGGCTAGAGCACAGGTGTGTGACAGTGGGAACATTGCATAACTACAAACTTGGTTGGCAAGTTCGATCGTGGTCTCCAAGTATACTTGGGAATGCATTGGAGATTCTCCTTTAAACACTCGTGTCTTATGAACCCACCAGATATACGTATTAGTAGTTTATGAAGCTCCTACATAACGAAGGGTTTTACAATGCGAGTGTGTTTTTTGAAATGAGCGCAGCGAATTTCAAAATAGTAACGAGCATTGTAATACCTAATTATGTGCAGCTTCATACACTATTTTATCTACTTGAATGCATTGAAAATGAATTTACTTACAGGTTTTCCGAAAGCGAACTATCCCAATGTTTTCCTAAACTTTGTTGGTATATAAACGTGCTATAAATTTCCGTCACACACACACACTGAAGTAACTTGGCAGACACGGGCGAGAGGGAGTTGTAGTAAGTGAAACTCTTGTGGACTCCGTATACTGAACTCAACTAAACTCTCTTTATTACTAAAATCTATACCTTATATAGTAACCTATGACTGCGTCAATCCACGACACTCTACGTGATTCTATGTAAGTTTTCAGGAGAGAGGGACCTTATCTCAATAACGTGATCGCGTGATATTTGCTATATCACACCTCCCCTGAAAAGGATAGGCTTCCCTCCCCTGAAAAGAACATCCTAGCTAAAAACTTCTTTAAAATAAAAATTAACTTAAAATTACAAAATTACTTACAATAGTATAACATAAAAATATAGAACAAGATAATAAGTAAAGTTTTTTCTAAAATTAAATTACATATAACCTTAATATTCATAATTAGTAAACACATTTTTATTCCATTAATATTATGGCTTACATACTAATGATATTTACCTACACTTTGTTAAATATATTTAAGTTCTAACTGCTATAATGAATAAAAATAACCTAAATAATATTATTATATCACAAATTACTATTAAACTAAGTGTCAAAATCAAGGAAACAAGTCATAATCGAGGAAACAAGTCATTATTTGAAGCTTCATTTTTCAAAATTTCCATTCAATTTTCATTGAGCTCATTTTATTATACTAACTCTATTGATTTTACATAATTTTATCAGCTCCCCTATCGTTGCGTCTCGGCGCACCTCCGTTAGTAGAGAGTCCTGACTTATGCAAAATGTAGAGTCACAAATAATTATATCTCTTGAATTCATTATTATCTGACACCATTTTTCTTCAAATATTTGTACGTACATATTATATAATCCACTACTTGAGGCTGCTCAAAACCTAAGAGCGAATTTCTATTCTCCTTACTAACTTCCTTTCCAAATCCGGTATATTCCATACGCCATTTTATAGAACGCGTTAGAACTACTACAAAGTTTACTTTACAATATATGTTCAATCTCATTTCTCCTATCTCAATAAATAACAAACCCTTGAAAGAAACAAAACCTTATAAACCAAGCAATGATTAATACAAAAACAGAAAAAATGCTGATGGCGCATACTAGTCAATTAACTATGTCAATCGTCTACTAGACACATTCCACAATGTTCTAAATCGCTTAAGTATGCAAAAGTAAATTCAATGTCAAGATTGTGATGTAATAATTACTTGTAAACAAATGCTACTTGTTTTAACTCAAAGATAAAATTAAAAACATCCTTACTAAATTTTAAATCACTATCCTTAAACAATGTAAAGAATACTTAACACATAATTAATTATTTTAAGTTACTTAGTATTTAAACCCGCTGTAAAAAAAAAAAAAAAACTATATATATCTTAGCAAAATAATACTACGAACGTCCGATCTTCATGGATTTTCCAAACGCCTCTTCCCAGCCAATTGGGACTCGAACTCCCTGCTGCGTCCCGCGCCCGTCTCGTCCAATTTTCGACGCATCTTGCTCGCAGCACTCGTTGGTTGACGTTGTAGCCCATCTTCTCTCTTAGTCGAAGGCAACGCGCCATCCCGTCGACCGGCAGTTTCCAGCGATTTCTTAGGGTGGTGATTGATCATGACTGCTGGCAAGGTAGCCCCAAAACTACCCTCGGCTCGGTGCCATCTTCCCAAAAGGCAGCACTCGTAAAGCTCAGTCGACTCGGTGACGTCAACGCCGCACGTCTTAGCACGAAGTTGCAGATAATACAGCCACGGTCGCCATGAAGTAACTTGGCAGACACGGGCGAGAGGGAGTTGTAGTAAGTGAAACTCTTGTGGACTCCGTATACTGAACTCAACTAAACTCTCTTTATTACTAAAATCTATACCTTATATAGTAACCTATGACTGCGTCAATCCACGACACTCTACGTGATTCTATGTAAGTTTTCAGGAGAGAGGGACCTTATCTCAATAACGTGATCGCGTGATATTTGCTATATCACAACACACACTCATTTATATAAGTATTAAATATCTTCTTTTGGTACTATCACATATTTTTAGGTTCAAAATAAATAATTTCAAATAATTTCCCACGAAATTAATTATTTCTATTCATACACACAATAATCAAGTGGCGCCATTTGCCTCTGACATGTGGCCTAACGTGGGCTGTTTAGTTTTAATTTATAACTGGATACATGGTTTTTGGTATCGATTGTGCATTAAGTTACCGATTATAGATATCGATTGCGCATTTGTTCCTTCCCTTACTTCCATAACTATAAACATTTTACTTTTCGTTGCATCTTTGTTAGAATTTGTATGGAGAAGGTGCAACGAAAAGTAAACTTTTTAATTTTTTCAGCATACTGTTTGTAAAGTACGTCAATACAAATTCGTTTTGACGTTTATAATTCGAACATTACTCTATGATAGTAGATAAAATTTATATTGTGTTGAATTTACAGGGACCTCCGCCTGCCGCGTTACTAGATGCAAGACCTGATAGAGTACTTATAGGAGCAGCGTTGTACAGACATGCCCATCCTACTGCGCCTGAACAAGTAAGTTTTATTAAGCTCATATTATGTTGGCCTAAAATATTAAGTGTTGTGGAACTTCAGCTCGTTTCATTTAAAAAGATTCTAATTGTATACTTTGAATTTTCGTTAATAGTTAGTCAGCCTTTTTGTAGTTCTATTGTCTTATCACGACGGTATAAAATTCACTTGTACCTCGCTTAGGTGACCTACGGCTTCCACGGCTGCATAACCGACATAAAACTCAGCGGCGTCAGCATGCCGCTAGAAGAAGGCGGCACATCCACCGATGGACGCGCACAACTAATCAGACGCGTTCGAGCCCGAGTCGGAACTACTTGCGCACCTTTACCGGCGCCCGGGGCTTGCGGGTCCTATCCGTGTCAGAATGGAGGGACCTGTAAAGAGCTGCCTCTGCCTGCTTTGTTGGAGGGAGAGGAAGGATATACGTGTATCTGTCATGCGCGGTTCTTGGGAAGACATTGCGAGGTGAGTTTATCGTAGACGTAATAATAGTCGATTGTTTGTTCAAAACGTGTAATAATTTAGAAATTTAATTTAATTCATTATGTTTATAACAAACTAGTATAATTGCATTCTTGTAATTGTACTGTATTTTTATGGGACTTTGTACCCGAAATAAAAGATTTTTATTTTTATTTATTTATTTTTTTATTTAATAAATAACCTAAAACCTAATCCTATGTATCTTAAGCTTTTTGCGATGACACAGCACCAAAATGTAACAACATTTACTGAGTTATCCTGGTCAAGGCACCAAGTTGTAACAACACCCACTGAGTTATCCTGGTCCGGGCACCAAATTGTAATAACACCCGCTGAAATATGGCTGAAGTATGCTTCAGCTTACTTATTTTACTATTTTTCCGCAGATCGATTCAGACCCGTGCGCGTCAGCCCCCTGCTTACACGGTGGCGTATGCAGTTCTGATGCCGGCAGTGGTTATAGATGCGCTTGCGGCCCTGGACTAAGCGGAGACCGGTGCGAGCGCGGGCGCTGGTGCGCGGCCGGCGTGTGCGCGCACGGGGGGGGCTTGTGAGGAGGGCGAGTGGGGGCCCAGTTGTCGCTGCAGAGGGTATGTACAGTGACAGATACATAGACGATAGAAAGGCAGAGTGACAGAGACAGAGATCATTGAATGGCAGAGATGAGAGTGACATACAAACAATAAATATCCTTAGTCTAAGGACAAAACAGAAGAGATGATAAAGTGACGTAGAACCGAAGTTGACAAAGAAGAAGTGACAGAGACGACAGAGTGGCAGTGATGACAGAGTAGCAGTGATGACAGAGTAGCAGTGATGACAGAGTAGCAGTGATGACAGAGTAGCAGTGATGACAGAGTAGCAGTGATGACAGAGTAGCAGTGATGACAGAGTAGCAGTGATGACAGAGTAGCAGTGATGACAGAGTAGCAGTGATGACAGAGTGGCAGAGATGACAGGATGATAAAGTAGCAGAGATGACAGTGGCAGATATGAATGTAACAGACAGAGTTTTAAATGACCGTGTTTTCTTTCAGATACTTCGGTCCGCGTTGTCAGTTCGACGTGGACGAGTGTGCGGGCGAGCCGTGCCTCAACGGCGCCACGTGTCTCAACGAACCGGGCTCGTTCCGCTGCCTGTGCCCGCCGGATAAGACTGGTAAGAAAACTTTTAACATCGGGATCAACATCAGCTCACAAACTTTACTCTTTCTAATGCAAATTGTCTGATGGGAAAATCAAAAAACTGTCATTTACTAAATGAATTTCCTGGTGAAAGTTGTTCAGTTTCTTTGACTCAGCATTTGCGTTAAGCTGTCCCTTTCAACCTGTACCTTACCGTTACGAATTACGAATACGAAAAGTAGCAATATTTCCCGCAGGAATGAACTGCGGCAATCCGCTGTACTCTGACGCGGTGGTATCGGGCGGTGTGGAGGGCACGCGCGCGTTGGCCGAGCTGTGGCGCTGGGCGCTCGACGCGCGCTGGCCGTTGGCCGCCGTTGCTGCCGCCATCTTGGCCATCTGTTTAGCCATACTGGTGCCTTTCTTGTTGAGGAAGAGAACTAGACCGAGGCCAAAAGACGAGCCGCTGAATAGTCATGCGATGGAGAAGTTAGCGCCTGGAAGGCCGAGAGGATCCAAGCTGTCGAATTTGGAAGGTAAGCCTGTTGTAGACACCAAAAAAATAAGACTTCTAATAGTGTCTGTTCGAGATTTTTTTTTTAATTTAGCATAATCACATTTTGTAGAGTTAGTTCCATGAAAGTAAGCTTGTCATAAAATAGCATTCAATAGTTTTGACCACTGATTTGAGAAGTCGCTGGGGGCGCTACTCTTCTGTGGTTTTGACTCTGCAGTTTCAACTTGACAACTTGGTCATTCAATTCTATACCAATAAATAACTATAAATAACCACATGACATTGTTTTGTTTTCCTCACAGCGGAGCGGCGCGAGCGGCCGGCATCGTGCGGGGGCCCCAACGACCCCCCGCCCCTCAACAACATGGACACGCTGCGCTCGTACGGGTCCGCGGGGGACGAGCTGGAGGGCATTCCTCCCGACTACATCCGCAACCTGAACCTCGACCCCAACGACCGCAAGCCCTGGTCCGAGCAGATGCACCTCACTGTGGTCGACAACAAGATATACAACGGTCAGTACTATACGCCCAGATGAAACTAAATGAAAGTGAATAAAGTTCACCTTATAATCACAGCGAAAAATGAAAAACTTCAAAATCAAAACTTTCGCGATTATCGACAAGTCTCGCGTCTTTGTCTATGGATCTCATTGTATATGTGTGTATAGTAGGTACTATATCGACTATTCACATTCCTAAAAAAAATCTCAATTAAAATACATGTTTTTGAATTTACTATCAACATTCTGTGTTATCTTGCAGACCTGAAGGGCTGTAAGGTGCGCCGCGCGGTGTCGCCGGGCGCCGGCGCCGGCGCCGTGCGTCGAGCGGTCGACGCTAACGCCTGCGCCTCGCCGCATCTAGTGGGCGGATACCACTGGGACTGCTCCGATTGGTGCGGGAACACTGCACTTCCACAGATCAGCGAGGTACTATTAATATATTTTTTTACAACTATAAAATAAGTTTCAGTTCCTCAAAGTCAGTCAAAAAACTGCTAAATGCAACCCTTCAGAATATTTCCATGATGCTGTTGTGATAGAGTGCGCTATTGACAAACGGTAGAGTAATTTACGATTGACCGACAGAGTGAGAGATGTGTGATGATAATGATGAAGTCCTGTTATCCCTCATTCACCTTCGACGAAACACGACACCGCTGACGGCTGTTTACAATGCTCTGAAGGATTACAAACGAACTTTTGAATTATTTTGACCTCTGGCCTTTTTCCAGGTGGCTGGCTCAGAACGTCCGGACTCCTCCTCCCCCACTCCCCCCTCCCCCCCGCGGCGGGGGGGCAGCATCACTAGCGGGAACAGTCGCGGGGAGATCAGAAGGATCATGAAGCCGCAGCGGCCGAGGATAGCGCCAGATACGGATTCGGCGCCCGATGATCTAGCTGACACCGATCCGCCGAGGTTCAATGATGGTGAGTATTGCGAAACACCGAGACTAAAGGTTGAGGGGGTTTGCCCCCTCAATAAAAAAGAAAAAGAAAACCCCCGTTTAAGATAAGATAAGATAAGATAAGATAAGTTTATTAACTGAAAGCCATTTTACATATTGGTTTTTAAATTTAAGTAGTTCTAAAATAATACTAGGCTAGGCTTTGAAAGTACTGTAGTGTGTAGTTACTGTTAGTTTGCTATAAGACACCGAGATCATTATTGTCATTGTACAATTCCAGCGTCGTCGTACCTGTTACACCCCGACGAGTACCTCCCCCGCGCCGTCTCCGACAGCGAGCAGCTGCGCGCGCGCACCGTGAGGGAACCAGACGCCGCCAGCCTCATTACCATGCTAGGTGAGTTTGGAAAAAAGGTCTCTTAGCAATTAGTCTGTCAATCTGTGAACGATCATTATTGAAACCACATAGAGCGCATGGGCCTTTAAAAAGCTCAAAATAAGCAGATGTGCAATATTTGTTACAGTTAACTGTGTTTATAAAAAAAGAAAACATGCCTACCAATTTTAGCACATCTTTTAACTTTACTAACATTTCCTTTACAGAGGAACGTAACTCCCTCCTAGGCGGCGGCGACCCCGGCTCCTGCAGCGATCTCTCCGCCAACCTGTGCGAGATCGAGGACTCGGACGAGGAGCCCCCCCTCCCCCTCCCCCTGCCCCCGTCGCTCCCCGCGCTCCCCGCGCCGCCCCCCGGCTTCGGGCCGCGCCACACCGACGTGTGACGGCGGCGCGCGGCCACTGAGCCGCTAGCTATACCAACCGAGGTGGGGCGCGGCCTTTAGCCACAGGAGGAGGTCACCACTCACCGTGTAGAGATACGGGCTGAACTAAACTGAAAGTAAGGCTTATTTGTTATTTACTTAGGCTCGTTTCACACATTCAGTGGTAAGTAGTCCACTTCTCACCCACTCGATACTTAACTTATTGACGTGTAAACCGGGCATTACAGGATAGGCTCAAAGTTTTGCTTATTAAAAATTGTTATCGGTAATGTAAAGTGTTATACTTATATCAACCGAAAGATACTAGGTATTATCACGTTCTTTGGTATTTTTTTGGCACTGCACTGGCCTACTTGGTTTTGAGCAGCCTTAAGTTTATATGACCGCTTCAGCGCGGTGGTATGAAACTATATACGGTTTCTGACTCCTGTGCTCTAGCCACAGACTGAACAATGTAAATAAAAATAATTATAATAAGATGGTAGTACTTGTATACGGAAACTAAAGGATAATGGCCTTTGTGAACGATCGATCGATCGATATGCATAAGACAAAATTATTAAATCAATAATGCGATTACTGTGAGAATAGGTCATTACTTCAGGATAAAGGATGTAAAAGAAAAAAAAACAATGCACCGATTTTTTTAAGCCCTATTTTTATTCTAATCGCGTTGTATGGGTTTTTGGAATTTCAAAATGCGAGTTGTTATGGATTGGTTTTAGGAATAATTGTAGCGGAGGCAGCTACCCGCCTGTAAATATAATTAATCATAATAGCTAATAAGTATAATTTCTTGTGAATGTGGTCAAAAGTACATGAAAATACGTAACATAATTCTATCAATGCAATATGCAAAGTACATTATGAAATAATAAGTTGATCTATATCTCAGAACGTAATAAATTTATTTGTTGTAATAGACTTTCACTTACAGTGATAACGTTTGTAGTTTATGTATTTTTTATAAATTATTAAATATACATGTTAGTGAACATACTTATTATAAAATAAGTTATACGGTAGGTAATCTTACCTACTTCGCATTTCAGGGTCATTCCGTTAAGTATTGGGTCCAAGTGACCGTAGTTCTTTTGAATGTGCTTGTATAGTACAACTAGATAAATATCACGATATTATACAATGCATATGAATACTATACTATAATCTTCCGTTATGTTTGTAAAGTATAATACAGTAGACATAAATATATTATGATAATCGTGAATGAGAGTTAAATATAATAGTTAGATAGTCCTACGCCCTATTTCAGCTCTATCGCGCAGATTAAAGATTATCCAAAACTGGATATTTAATACATAGTAGCTATTTAAATGTTTAGATAACAGTTTTGAATAATATTAGGTTTGGTAACATTGTTTTTATTCACCCTATCGCTGGTTAATCCTTCTTGCCAATATCATTTATCACAAGGGGTTCAAATAAGGTATACCTCTCCTATTAATATTTAGTTAAGTTTATACTTTGTAACGATCGTTACCCAACAGCATCACATGATTTACTAATTATGTTAAAACTTAATAATAAATTTATGTGAATATCCGATGTTCGCACTGAGTGCGGGCGTCAGTTTACGCGCCATGATTATTATAAGACTGCTTTGATGAGTGGTACATTCAGAGGAAATACACATTCGACATCACGATATGCAGAATTTAACAAATCCGTCTTATGAACCTGCGATCCAAGTACTTTTTGCAAAATGCTATATTATTTTAACTATTTTATTTTTCATCGTGAAAGTGATATATCACGCGATGGCAGTACCTTAGCGCGCTGTAAGTCGGTGATTTCAAATGTGATGTTTGCTTCTGAATGGCCCTCATAGTGTGTGAGTGTAGAGGTCTCTAGCGAATGAAGCTGAGCTGAGAATCCGCGCAGAGAACTTACGTTATGTAAATTAAATGAAATGGTGCTCTGACTATAGTTTCATATCATAACTGTAAACTATGCATTTACAAACTGTTCTCCTTTTAGGATAGCGAAATTAACATAAGTATCTATTTTTATATGTATAAAAAACAAAATGTAATTAATTATAGAGCGGCGCTTCGTGCAAGAAGCATCCACACTTGTGATAGAGTCTGTATCTTCCTGATGCTCTCCATTAAGTTCGATCAATAATTTGAGGCCATTCTTGTATATAAAATTAAAATAAATATTGTTAGAATCGATCAGTTTAATTTAGCACTTATTGTGTAAGGTTTTTTATACAATCATTATTAATCGCCTATCAATTTGGCCAACATTGTAATTTCTAAATGTGCTTACCTTACAAAAATACGAATCGCACAATGATAATTAAATAAATATGATTAACGTGGTCCTTCAAAAGTAGTTGTAGTTTAGGAAAAAATACGAAATGCTAGGGGTTTGAATATACAAACATCCCAAATTCCTTATAATTTTGTATTTAGACATTTTGATACTAATACAGTTCACTTATTTATTATGCTTAGAAAACAATCGTTGGCTGAATATCTATAAATTAGGTAATGCAAGAAATTAGTTTATATTGATAAGACAGTATTGTACAACTTATAATTTATTTAATGATTGTTGTATAAGTTTTGACACGACTAATAAAGAGAATAATATTTCGGAAATAATGTTTCTTATTTTTTACTACTGACTTGATCTGACCTTAATTAACCTACACTATTCGTAAGTTATTAAAAGAAAATAACATGAAATAAGGTACAAGGAGCAACGTCATAGCAGCCCCATAATAGTCATAGACTGCGTCTCGGCCTTCCAAATTTACTCGACCATACATTGCTTTATTTTCGGCCTCTAAAGTAATCTACTATTAATTAACCGTCGCTTGGTCGTGTGAAGTTTATGCCCAGGTCTTTAACCTTAACCTTCTACATTAAATTTTGGAGGTTTTAGGTCAAAGACCTAGGCATAAACCCCATGCAACCAGCCGTGGGTTAATTAATACAAATGATACAAATGTGCGCCCTCAAATTCCATGCCTGTTCTCTTTTCGCACAGACTCTACAACTCTCATTTGCCATTATTTTACTGCAAATATCCTAGTATCCAAACCGTTAAATATAAACGATTTGCAAAAACCAAACGCACGCAACGCTTGGGGTTTTGCGCGGGAACCGTAACGAATCACACGTAGGACTGAGTTTCTGGCTTTCTAATTTAGTTTTTCGCGGTTATTATTGTGTTAGTGTAGTGGGATTAGCATAATAATGTGCCGTTAGTGAAAGACAATGTGGTGAAAGTTAGAAATAAGGTACAGAAATCCTTTAGGGTTCGATTCGACACTCCCGCGTAAATCATGTAAATCATCAGAGAGCATTAGATGGTGGCCACTCGCAATCTAATGAGTTCTAGGTTAGGTTAGGTTAGGTTGGGGTTTTGCGCGGGGAGCATGAAAAGACTGACGGACTTTGTTCCGCGCTCTCATAAATTAGTTCCTTGCTGAGTTTGTTGTGGTGCTGTGGTGGATTTAACATAATGATCTGCTGACGAGGAACAATGTGGTGGGAGTAAGAAGCAAAGGAAGGCGCTACCGTACGATTCGGATTGTTATCTCCGCGCAAAAGTCTGTTGAGCATTGGAATGTGAATCACCGGCGCATTCTAATGACTTTTAGGTTAGCGTAAAGAAAAAGACAACTGAAGACTAGGCTGCATGGGCTCACGCTTTTTGCCTTCCCTTACATGGGAGAATAAAAACATAAAAAAAAGCAACGCTTTGACGTTGACGTTGACGTTTGTTTGACAGATAAGTGGTAAGGTTATGTTATGGTAACGTTTAATTTAAACGAGATTTTTTAATGTTTATGTTAAACAATGTTAAAAGACAAAGATTATGTATGCGTAAATTGTGGGAAACCAGCAACTGCTCTCTACAGGACATACGGGCCTTCCGTTCTCAAGTTAAACAAATGTGTAAGTTTGTGTTTTGTGTAACATTTCTATCTAATTATATTGCTGTGTATCATTCCTAAATTGAAGATAATAAACTCATCTCATCACGTAATGCTTTAGTTAGATTAATTACTACTCATTGCAGAAGTTACAAATTACTACTCTGATCTCAGACAATAATAAGAATTGAATTTAATAAATCTAGTTATGGGTTACCTACCCTAGGTACTCTACGCTCTGCCTACCCCATTAGGGATAAAGGCGTGATTTACTCTAGGTACCTATTATATTATTATAGATATTTTTGCTAATTTGTTTATCAGCATTTGTTTCCACTTAATTGATAAGTTTAATTATCAATTTTCCAGAAAAGCTGCAAGGGCATTGTGGACAAGTACATAGAATATGATAATGTTATAATAATGATCGACGCAGTTCTGATATCAAAAGAAGCACAAAGGCATGTTATTTACAACATTGACTTCCAGGTATAACAAAGCTAATTTTATTTTTATATAATCTGTTAACATAGTTTTATAAACAGTTTCATTTATTCTATTTTGTGAGACTTAAAATGGATAAAATAAATGCTTTTTACATTAAAAACTATATCCTTTTCCAGTCTTATTGGAAGTTGTTTGTAATACTTACTCTACTGGAGACATATGGAGTGTGGCGCAATGATAGTCTCTTCAATATTGCCATCAATTCCCTGTGTGATATTAAGACTAATGCCACCATTAATTCTACTTACTTGTAAGTAATATTGTGGATACAAATAAAAATAATTGTGTCAGGAACAGACATTTAGAACCATTACAATATTTTTATTATATGTTTTCTATAGGGACACAATAGGCTAGTTATAATAATATTAAAGTTGTTTAAAAGGGCCTCTATGTGTTGGCTTCGGGCCACGCACGCCTCCCAAAAGTCCGAGACTGTATAGTCCCGAGATAATGGTAAAACATACATAATAATAATAATAATGTTTTCAATGTTTTCCAGACACATTCCAATAAATAGAACTTTACCAGAATATTGGAAACATAAATGCAAAGCTTGGATATATGAAGAACGATTGGATAATAATGATCTCTTTATCTGGGAGAAAGACTTTTACATATTATTTATTTCTACACTTGCTGGTATGAATAACATCTTCTTACATTAGAGAACCTATTCTAGGTTTTGTTAAGTTTTCTAACATTACAATGTTCTTCCAGGAATAATGGCATTCCTCTTGACAATCTACCTATTAATGAAAATGATGAGGCCAGCTTTGCCATCTCAACATGAAGGTATTTGCTTGATGATAAATTAATAATTTGTGTAAACTTGTGGTACTACTAGGACCACTTCTTCATTCAATATTTTTTGCTTTTCAGTGTCTACTACAAGAATGTTAAAAGCATTTTGTATGGCCAATGTGAGCATATTATTTACGCTGCCTATGTTGGTTTGGGGCAATGCAGATACATCAGCTGAAAGTCGAACAATACATTATGCTCTTGTATTTGCATACAGTTTTGTAGTGTTCTTCAGTACATTCTCAGGTCAGATATACACTTGTTTTTATGCTGATGGCTAAGTTCCAACTTCCATTGCAAGTAAATTCTCTCTTTTGTTCAATGTCACCTTTTTCTAATTTTATACTTTATTTTATTTCAGTGTTGTATCAGGCGCCAATATTAACAACATTGGTAACATTAATTTTAAGCTTTGTAGTGAAGTACCTGACATCATTTCATGCCACTTTATTTCTCAGAGGACTCAAGATGTAGCAGCAATGAAACGCCACTTTAGCTGTATCACAGAGTATTTATTTAAAAATATATTCCATATTCACTTTACAATGTTAACAGTTATTTGGTACTATCCCTTATACTTAGTACATTATGAAAGCAGTATAAATACAACCTATAACAAAATATAATGATGAAATGCTGCAATATTATAGGTCAAATGCACCAAGTTAATTATGCAAGTAATTATAATGATAGAGGCACCAATTTATTTGCGAGTTTTGCAACTAAAGATAGCTCTCATATTAGGAATAAAATGGGGCAAACTGAAAATAATTATGGTGACTTAATAGATTTCTAAACTACCTATTTATATGTTAAATAATTTTATTACTATAGGTACAATACAAAACTAAAAAGATTATTGTTCTTAAAATATTCTTTAATAATTATTTACAACCAAAAGAAATTATCTTATTGCAAATTGTAGCTAAGTCTAAATTAGGAAGTTACACCATTCTTCATTAGTGTACAATAGTGATAGGAAAAATAGTACACAAAAAATAATATTATTTCTAAAAGACTTCAGTTCAGATGTTTGGAGTTTAAGGGCTGATTTTAAAACCAATGCTATTTGAATACAGTCAATTTTGGTATAGAATTATGATCTGATGATGAATTGCAACTGTATACCAAATATCTTTGATAGACTTCAATATAAACTGAAACTCAAATACCAAAGTTAGTACTTAATTTTTGTTCATAGAAATAAAAAAGATGACTCTAAATAATGAAGGTACTAATTTTATGGAATATTTATGTCATCTTTTTATTATAAAAGCTTTCCCTAGCATACCATTTATAGATAGCCTCAAACTAAACTAAAGATTTGTGCATTAGAAATACATTTTACTGGAACAAAATTCAGTCTTTGGCTAATATTGAGCACAAGCAAATAATAACTAGCTACCTACCAGCTGGATATTTTATATAGAGATGTGCTGCCATGAAATACTAAACAAAACATTACCAACTAATCAATAAATTCACTCAAATCATACAAAAGTTGTTAGGAAACCATATACCTATATACAGAAGAAGTGTTGTAACTTTAGTGATGAACACAAAGCAAACATACAGTAGAGCTGTTGTAAGCAATGAAGGCTTGCAACAATCAATTCGAGGTCTGACGTCACACGTCTATTATTTCAGTAACTCCACGCTCGGGGGCGCTGTTATCAGTGCGCGACAAGTTCTTATCCGAAGTGCACGCTTCGTTTTTCGGAATAATTTCATTTTTATGTGTTTCGCGGTGCAAAATGAAGTGTTGCGTAATGATCGAAGATTTGTGGATAGAGACAAAGTATCTTTTCACGCGAAAGTACTTATTTACATTTTTATTTCATTTTCATTCTAGAAAATTCCATGTTGTGGGAAACGCCATCTAGTGTCAGGTAGAAATACTTGTAAGGGAGCCAGTCTACCAGTTACAAAAGTCAAAATTGACAGAAAAAATCCATATACATTGCGTAGCTGGTAGTCTTTCTGGTATCATATTGGTCAATTAGCTACGCAATGTATAACCTACTAAAACTTGAGTAGCACAGATCTTTCCATAAAAGTTATTTTTCTCGCAAGTAGATGGTGGTGGCGTCGCCCACCCGCCGCGCACCTCGGACTTCACCCCCGATTACTGGCCTCACGTCATTCTTTATAGAAATCGTAATAAGGCAGCTCTACTATTGTATCTGCTCTGTGGTGATGAATTCAGTTTATTATCAAGAGAATATAAATATCGGTAGGTACTTTCTTTATCTGTATTGACCCTACTTTGTCAACAAGTGTGCATGCATTCTTCAGTCTGGATGCATTTAATTTTGAAACAATGAATCCTTATGCGATGAAAATAAACAATAAATTAATGACTTTATGAATACAATTACACATTCAAACACTGAAGGCAGAATGTAAACATTATGCATTAACATTATTAACTACAAAATAAATACAGTAATTATCAAGGCAAGGTTTAAGGGCTGAGAGGCGGGTCGTCTTGCCCTATCATCACATCTTCATACATAACGTCTTGATTTCTTCTCAAGTTTATCTTTTGCCATGCATATTCAATGAGATTGTACCGTCTTATTACTAAAACCAGGCCACATGTGACTAGCGCTACTGTGAATATCGCGACGAGGGCGGCGGTGGCGTGCGGCATGGTCGGCACGTCGTCTGGAAGCAAGCATTCTTCACCAACCCTCGTGTAGCCCTTCTCACAAACGCACTCATGAGACGTCTCATTGCAAATCTGGTTACTTGGACACGTATCCAGGGCGGTCACGTTGCAGGACAGGATGTGGTCTGTTAAAAAGAATAACTCTTGGATAACACGTAGGTAACGAATAAATTGATTCAATTAAATAATTGTCGGCTACTTACCCGCCGTGTAAGCGCAATGTATTAGATTCAATATTAACGTCGCAACGATGTCTGTCGATCTTAAACCCATGTTTTACTACTTGTGCGTCTCTTCCTGGCATTCACATCACAAAAACTAAAGAGTATACAATGTTATTGTCTAAAAAAAGGACAATGATTCCCCGTTTCTTGAATCGAGTCGCGCAAGCAAAACCAAAACAGCTGTCAATGTCAAATGTCATCAACACGGACTAACGTCAAATACGTTTCGTTATTGCAGTTACCATATTTTTAAGAAATCGAGGAAGAAGGATCAATTTAACGAGTTTTATTAAAATTCATAAAGTAAATCATTTTCATTCCGTATAAATTATACAGCATTTCTTATCAGTCATTCATATAACTATTTAACGTTAAGCAGCTCCTCTTAGAAGTCTGACCTGTCTAATGAGTCGTTGCACACGGAAATGGCGCTAATTTTAAAATTCTTTAAATGTAAACACAGAAAAACTACAATAAAACCATTTTGATACTTTCATTTTATTTGTATGGAAATATCAAAATAGTTTTTTTTGTATAAAAGTATCAAAATAGTTTTATTGTAGTTTTTCTGTGTTTAAATGTGAAAGATTTTTAAAATTAGCTCCATTTTCGTGTGCAACGACGCATTAGACAGACTCTAGCTCAACATTTAACAATTTTAATTGTTTTTAACAACTTTATTTTATTTCTGTTTACTCCTCATCGCCCCACACGTATCTCTCTGGAAGGATGTAGTCCCGAGGATCGTGCCCGTGAGCTTCCTGTCCGCCATTGCCGTCACTAGCGCCTTCCCTGTTAAACAAGAGCAAAAGTTTAGTTCAAAGTGCACACGACAAAAAACAGCAAAATACGGCTGTTAATGAACCAAACTCTACTACTTTAGACCTAAGGATGAATTTTCGAAGTATGCCCATCCAGATCAAGTTTGGTACCATTTTCGTATAAATAAAGGCTTCTGAATTCGTTTCTAAAATCAAACTTGCATTATTTTGAAGTATAAACCTATAAAATGACATTTCAGTATTTTTTGAATCACGGATTTTAATTGTTCAAACAAGTTATACTATATGAAATATTTTTTATATAAAAGGGCTATAAAATGATACAAAAAATGCGTTTTTTAGCATTGCGCATTTTCTATTTTAAAAAGGAAAAAAATTAATGCTTACTATTGTATTGTATTGTATTACTATTGTAAGCATTAATTATTATTTTCTTAAACTTAGTAACGAGGATAGGTACAGCGAGTAGTTTAGTTCCACTCATATTTTAGAAAAACACATTCAGCCATTTTCCGCTGAAAGAAGTGGCCAAACTTGGTGTGTCGTCGACTTGGTCCACAATGTTTTTTTATTTTTATAAGAAACGAATGGCTAAAATATATGATGTGGTATATTTTTAGAATCAGCTTAAAGAGCACTTTCATTAGATACCCCACATGATTGGTTTTAAAATATATGTTTATGTTTTTCAATACAAAGACTTTGTGACGTCATAGGCCTGGAAAAGGCCCCATAATATTTTTGGGCAACATCAACATTTACGTAGCTTAGGACCTCCTTAACAAGGAACAGAAGTCAAAATGAGGAACACTTTTTCGAACGAGAAATAGTGGATCCAGTAGGAATCGAACTGACGATCCCTACTGGATCCTACAAACACAAACACAAAGTTGATTTTATACTTATTTATCACTGTTTTGCCTGCTTACAGACGTAAGATAAATGATTCCATGCTTTGGAGGGCACGTTAAGACGTCGTTCGCTGTCAGCTGCTAGTGTAGGTATGTTTCACGAACCGTGTCAGAGGGCTAATTAGCTGTGCTATTAGGCAGTTTGGAAACTTTAACTAACACCAGGGTTTATTTTGGTCGTCCGTTGACTCGAAAACCCACTAAGGCACTCGATAAGAATATGAAGAAATATTAGGTACTTACTTCAGCTCCTCATAATGCTTCACCTTCTTCGGAGTCTTGCTTTTCCTCTCTTCACTCTGCTCATGATCAGCATCTTCGAACCTTTCGCTCTCTGGTTCTTCAAATTCTGCCCTTCTGTGTTTGCGAGATCGCTGAGGTGTCGCTAAAATAAATGGACGATATCACTGAAGCTTTTTTTATTACATAGACCTTGTTGAAAGTGAAAAGGCATTGGATACATTTGGAAATCGTTTATTTTAGGTCGGTTGGTACGTCAACTATAAATCTAAAACAAAGATTTGAGAGAAGTCAAAAAACATTATGCTAGTAAATATTAGGCGGTAGATTAGGCAAAATATATTGCTCAAGTCCTTATAAAATTTCAAATTATCGTTCTAGTAACTCTATCCTGTAATATACGCTTCAGAACAGCCATCTGATAAGCCTCCTAACAAACTTAAGCGGTCTCCTTATAATCTTAGGCGCTCTTAGGTCACCTTTTTGTTCGTGGTGGTGGGAATAAGCTGCTTTGTCATCCCCGTCATCATGACCAAAGGAGTCCTGCTTCTCAAACTCGTAGTTATCGCCTGCCTTCTTGTGGTAGGAGTCGAATTTTTGGTATCCTTTCTTCCCGCCCCCGCTCTTCTTGCGTGAGTAGCCTATTTCACCGTCACCTTCGTTCTCGTACGTTCTGTGATAGTCGTCTGGCTGTAAGAGTAATTAATTTACAAATTTGTCTAACCATTTTAAGGGTCAGTCCACAGCGGAAAGCGATGCCACGAGACGCGGCGCGTTCTTTTGAGCGTGATAAAATGCAGAATTTTATTTTATATGCAAAAAGATAGAACTCGAAAATTCGTGCAGCATGTCACTTGGTGGTAAAACGATCTTCAAGCAGCTTTGCGCCGCGTCGCTAAACAGTGCGAACTGACATTAATAATCCAGAACCAGTGTTTGAGTGCTTCACTTACTTCTTTAGCTGCCCGAACTTCCCGTACGTACGACCCGACTGCCATAGTATCGCCGGCTACTTCCAGATCCTGTAGCGTAAGCGCTGGCAAAGCAGCACACAACTGCAGCAAGCCCAAACCAAGGGCCAATTTAATCGCCATCTTTGATTTAGCTTGGCTCTTAAATTCTTTGGGTAACAGCTGATACGCTGCTAGCACTCTCGATACTCGAAGAAACAGTTTTTGTTTCGTACTTTTATAAATAGCTGTTGCATCGACCACTGGCTTACCCAATAGGCGTAGTCACTGAGTAACTAATCAACTAGCGTTTTTTGACGTTGTTCTGTAATGGCACTTGTAAGATAATTCTCAAGTTGATTGAACTACAGACTGACCTCCGTTTTCGTCGATTGATCATTGCGAATTTAATTTCGGCTTTTAAATGTTTGGATTGGTCTGCGACTGTGACCGCTGGGTTGCAACAGTCGTTGAATGGGACATTGCTGCTCGATCATCCGTGTCGAAGTATTGTTGTTGGTGTTTAGGAACTCTGTAGTCTGTTTTATTATTTTTTTGTTGCACACATAATCTATGCGTTTCTGGAACTATTTTTAAACGGACATCACGGTAACTACTCAAAACTATCTGACCATCATCACCGAACAATCTTATTTTTAGATAGCTGTGCCCGCGACTTCGTACGCCCTGTTTGTATGGAAAACACGCAGTGTCGAACATACTGAATACGCTTTTTCGCGCGTTGGAGCGGGATCTGCTAGCCCGCGCGCGGAAGCGTGTTTTCCATACAAAGACAAAGATCAGACAAAGGATGTAGTTGCAAAATCATATTTTTTATGACCAGCACATTTTTTTTTATATCTCGACTTCCAGGGGAATTTCGAAAAAAACCAAACATGACAGTTTAAGTTAGACCTTCATTAATACAAAAAAAAAACCGCATTCAAATTGGTGCAGCAGTTTTTACGTAGCATGCGAACAAACATACAGACAGACAGACAGACAGAAAAAAATTCTAAAAACGGTATTTTTGGCTTCTATAGCATTATTAGAGACCCCTAAATTTATTTTTTTCTTATTTATCTCCCATGTACAGACATTGACCTGTTACATACAATTTTATTATATGTATAGAATACGAGTCCTAAAACGCGGTATCGAAGATTTTTCGGCGATCTGCATATATACAAGTTCCTTCTATGATTGATAGATTGGAACTTGGTACGGTGGTCCTAACACAGAGATTTATTATATGTAAACATAAACATATTTAAGATGATCAAGGATAAATTCCAGTATAAAGTGTCATTAAAAACAAAAGTGTTAAAAAACTGTAATAATGATAATGAGGGTTCTGCTGCGATAAGATGAAGGAATTTAAAAGAAAAACAACAATAATCTTGCCATTCTTTTATTTAATTATTCAGCCGTCACTAAGCCGTCAAATTATAATTTGACGGCACATCACCCAACACATCACCCGCCATTGTAATAATTATTACAATGGCGGGTGATGTGTTGGTTGGTGGTTTTCTGCTTTATGCATGTATGATGCTGCGATGGTCTACTAAAATTTTCCCTTGCCAAAGGTCTTGCCATATTGATGGGTAGTTTTATACATCTGCCAAGTGCTTCGTCAGTCAAGGTTTCTTTCCAAATTTGGATTCTTTAATCCGTCGATGTTTGGTTCTGGTCAAGTAGGTACCTTTAATAACGAAGTGATGATTAGCAAAGTAATACCATACAATAAAAAGCCTTAAGCTTGTATAATGCAGTTGTTATGTTAGTACAACAGAGTACGTACTTGTCAGACGTGGCGGAACGACCTTTGTTTAGGTCGTTTTTCCTCTGCCTACCCCATAAGGGATAAAGGCGTGATTGATTTTATGTACAGAGTACTTTCGAGAGGTAAATTGATTCACTGAAAAGCCTTATGCTTGTATTAGATAGAACAAAAAGACAATGCTCAGATCGTTTTACTTTTACCTTTTCTCTGGGGTTTGGGGGGTTTAGCTAGTTGTTAATTAATGGGTTTAGCACACTAGGAGCAGGCCCATGATACGCTTTATATCCTACCTAAATACCCACTTCAACTGCAAGATTAAAAGAAAAATGCCGAAATCTAAAACAAAAATCATTATCACACATCGGCCTTACTTAGCAGGTTTGTTTCTGTTTGGGCGTGTCTTCGTTAGCAGCGCCGGAAGCGGGGATCTGAGGCTCCGTGGTCGTCGACGCGGTGTAGACAGCTATGAAGTGGCCCTTGCCGTCCAGGTCCATCGGTGTGTTGGTCTCGGCAGTCCGTTCCGAATTTGAAGGTTTGTCGGTTCCTGCTAATATCGAGTCTTCAGTGGGCAATACGTCGTAGGCCAGGTACCACTCTCTCTTGAGATTAAAATCTTCCAGCGCTTTTGCTCTGTGGATTTAAATACTTGAGCTGAAACTTCGGCATCAGAATAATTAACTTTTCTGCACGATTTTTGGGTTTAGAATGTGGTAAAATTAAAATATTTAATTAAACTAAATTGGCAGAGACCCTGAAATACCAACCTATTTGGAGTGACCAAGTTCGGCCTTCAAGTGATACCATCAACCAAAGGACCCGATGGCTGCCCTTGTATTTTGTTAGCGAGGTGACTTAGACATTCCTTCCAAATTGGCTGTTAGCTACTCAAGACCGAGACATTAGCGTGAAAGAGGGGAGGCCTTAGCCCTGCAGTAGGACACGATACAGGCTACAAAAAAAAATGCAATCTATGGAATCTCCAGACTTCAGCGGTAGAAATCTTTCAGCGATTAGTAAGTAAAGCTGATGTGATGACGAAGAATATAAATAATAGGTGGACACTTACACAATCTCGCTGGTGACGTCGAAGCGTAGCAACGGGAAACCCACTTCGCGTCCGCGCTGGATCGCACCCTTAGCCAACATTTGCACGATCTCTGAACAGTTTTGAGACTCCGGCGCCACGATCAGGATCACCTGAAAATATTTTTTTAATCACGATGGGTTTGTTCTAGAAAAGCCATGTGGTGATCGAAATAGAAACGACGGTAGAACCAGCTCAACTTGTAAACTGGCATTACCAAAAACTGAAGAAAGTTATGTTGTGCTTGACTGTGTTGAAGGATCGCCGCAAGCTTACTGTGGTGGTCACAAGGAAGTATGGAGAATGAATTACACCTACTTGGAGAATGTTCTGGACGCGATACTTGTCGTGCAAGGCGGGTCCACGCAAGCAATGCGCGGTGAAGTTGACCAGCCGCCGCGAGCGCTTGTCCCGCATGCAGCGAGCCCAGCGCTCCAGGACATGAGCATCCCAGGGGCATACGGCAGAGCCCAGAGCGATCCCTCTAATAGTTAACCAGCCGCGCCGTGTCGCCACTTGCTCCGCCACCATTGTGTGCCCTGCAGGATGATGACGTCAAACAGTGTGAGGTTTCCAGGAGTTTTGAATTTCTGAACGTGAGTTTCCGCTGGAAATGTGAAGGTCAAAAATGGGAAGGTCCCATTAGATATACTAAGCATGCTTTCCATTTTTTTGGCATGTGCAGTAAAAAAAACATAAGTATACGTATTTAAAGGGAAAGATGCTGTTATTTTTTGCAGGATTCGTCGCTTAGTCAATTTTATGATTACGACACCCTAAGGAAGAGATGAGGTGTTGCTACTCTGACCCGGCACCACGAGGTAATCTGTCGATCTTCAAATCCATTACAATCTGCAAAGATTTTTATTTCCATTCTTCAAGTTTCTATACCTTGAGCCAGTGCCCTTGCGACATAGTCGGACAAGACGAGTTGCGAGGCGGCGGTGGGAGCTACTGGTGTGGAAATAAGGCTGGGCCAAGCCACGCGGGAGTGCTCCCTCACGAAGCGGAGCACCCGCGGGACATCTGATGACCGCGCCCGACGCACGCGCACTCGCTGCTCATTCTCTGACCCTTGTATCTGCTGACAAAAGCAGCCGTAAGTTGTTATAGAAATTTCGGAAATTGGTTGGTTAAAATTTGTAGCCTATGGAAGGGATTAAGGGATAGCTTATGTTTAACATTGGACTTCATACTAAATATGCAATTGCATATTTGCATTTGTAAATGCATAAATAGTAGATATGACAACAAGTGCATCAACCAAGTCATTTTTCTCCGAAATTTTTACCTTGTTATAAGGCACGTGAATAAGTCGAGAAGAAAAATGATTTGTGCACGAATTAGAATATCTGCTTTTCACTTCAATTTTGAGAAAAAAAATAAGTAAACAAACAAATACGAACGAAAAAACAAGTTTTTAAATCATTCGACATGAAATATTAGGCTTGAGCTGGAGACCTATACAGCCTAGTCTTAAATTAATTTCGTTAAAATCTGTTTTCTCTTTATTAAATATCACCTTTATTAATTCTTTTATCTAATGCTTTAAAAAGAACATAGAATGCAAATATATTCAAGGAAATATTATCACGTAACAAGTGTTATCCGTACACTTTTTATTGCGTTGGGCTGCGTAGCCTCTGCCTTAGTATAGACACATTTAAAAAGCAACTTTTTGCCCTTTTGCATAAAGTTCAACTTTATGCAGCCTACACTCTGCACAAAGTAGTACTTTTTACGAGCGTTAGAGGTGAAAACGCAATTTTTAGGGCGTTATTGCTTATAGGGTTGTTGTTCGACTCGAAAATCCACTCGCTAAGAAGAAGAAGAAGATTGCATATTTTGGTACATTTTGATTAAAAGTGCTTATTTTAGTAGTTAAATGCGTCATTCATTGTTGTAATATACGGAAATAGTGGAGAGCCGCAGACATTGACTTGCTGCGCGTTCGTCTCAGTAAGAATCCCATAACCTTGGTCTATGCAAGACCCTAGAAATATTCGAAAGACACATTGAACTTAATAAGACCCTGCCCAGTTCACTGTCGAAAAAGAGGCCTCGCACTGTTGCAAAAATATTGCCAATAATAACGGGAATTCTAATAATAAATACTTTTATTATAGTGCATATTCCGCCCATTTTAGTGCATATTTCGCCCTTTTTTAGTGCATATTTTGGCATTTTGATAGTGCATATAATCCTATGTCTATTACATTATGTTACGCAGCAACGGTAAAACTAGCGGTATTCAAATCACATAAAGTTTTTCAGTTGATAACGAATCAGAATGCTTTGTTCTAAACGTATGTCGTGTCTGCCTGCTCAGTTCAAAGCTAGTGATGACGACAAAGCCTAATATCCTGTAATCCAAGATTTTGATGAAGCATACATTTTCAGAAACACACCTACTTTACAAAAAACTTGGGTGCAGACTCGTGGTCACACCCACGTCATAGCACACCATGTTCTCATTGAATCTTATTGAATGCTAAAATAAAATAAAATAAAAAATTAAGAAACAGGTACTTACACTACTTACGAGCTGTTTGCTAGTGGTCAAGTCCGTGTGGGCAGTGTCTGCGAAGGAGCGGCCGTGGCCCCTGAAGCAGCTCAGTGCTTTGGACGACCTGCACACCAAAGTACTCGGCGAATTCAGCCTCAAAAAATTTAACATGCTTGGCAGGCCGAAATATAGAGAGCTGCTCCTATTTATATTGATTTTTATTTACTTTTCCAGTTAATCATTTTTCCTTTTTATAAAATTTTAAACTTTGTTAATTTATTTATTTATCCAAAAGATATAATATTGATGGCTTACTGACGGCTGGTTTGACACCAGGTCACATTTTGTTTTAGACATGAGATGTGGCCAATGTTTGAATCAAGGAGTTTTTGACCATTCTTAACTGACACAACCGATCAATGTCAGGAATTCAGGGTCAAAAAGTCAAAAACTGTCAAAAAAACTGGAAATGTTGTGAGTCCTTTTCAAAACTAAATAATAAAAGTAAATAAAAATCTGTAATGGCTCAACAAAAAATCTATACGTAACTTACTACACTTCTCAATCTTGGTGTCATTAAAACAAAACAAGAAAAAAAGTGTAATAATGTTCTAACGAAACACACAAGCAACTATGTTGACTTTATCGGGTTTTGCAATGACCAAGATCCAGCCATTGCTACTGCCGCAGTCTCGGTCTTTATTCCGCAAGAAGGCCAAGAAGCCGGCTTGGATGCCCAGGGCTATAACCGAGCATCGCCAGCCCCAGACGTGCACAGCTTTCCCGTACGCACATGCTGATCCTAGGCCGGTAAGACTTAAGAGAGCGTAGCTGCGTGATTTCAATCAGTTCATTGAATTAAGATGAATCCCTGACGTTATTGACATTACGGATACAGGATATTTGTATTTATTTTGGTGCCATAAGATAGCCCATGTTTTACTTACTTTATAACAATTAAGATTTTTTGCCAGACACGCATAATTTTGAAAATAATAAATAGTTACTACATCAATTTGACCACATTTTGAGGTTACATGCTTCAAGTTTTCTTGTTTTTCTAAACTAAATATGTTTTTAAGGCAAACGGCAAAAGGAGTCCGCCCATATAGCCACAGATCTAATCATAAACACCCCAAACACTACGCCAAACACCACATATATCTAAGGCAAATGTAGTCAATCCATACTGCCAACTTTCTCATATCCCAAAAAATGTGATGATACCATGAAATGATACCATATTGAAGAGCTTAGAATTACTTTAATAAACCGTTGACTTGGCCCACTTTTTTGATATCACAACTTTTTTGTGCAAACCATGCACCAAACTACCATGAACTTGGCTTCTATTTTTACATTTATGTTTTTGGTGGTCCTATACAACACAATTCCCTTATTGGGTAGGTAGGCCTACTCGAACAATTTCTAAGACCTTAGTAGGGTAACGGCACCAGCTGTAGTCAGCCCCTATCCAGTAGTCAGCCTTTTGGGCCTTTTAAGTCCAATAAATAGCGCTCTTATCCAAATCTATACACATATTATACGTCCACGAAGCAGACTGAACGAGTGATGATTGCAATTTTTTTGCTAACGAAACGGAAAACAGGTAAGATTTGTGAATTCTTGCGAGATTAAACGCAGGGTTGTTATTTTATCGATATTGAACAAAATATAACAATTTGTTATGTTATTTCAGTGTATTTTATGACTTCTGGGCACCACGTTTTGAAGCATTTCCCAGTAGTCAGCCGGGGGGGGGGATTGTGGCAATATTTTAAGATTCAAGCAATTTTGGTCTCATTTCAAAGAGCTCTTTTAATTATTTAAGTTTTATATAGCAAGTAGTACGTTAAAACCTTGAAAACCCAGTAGTCAGCCGCCTAAGAAACTACCTTGTTAGTGGGGCTGGGCACTGGTACAAACGTGCTCCAACACGTGCTCCAGTAGTCAGCCGTCAGTCATTCCATACAAATCGAGGGGCTTGTCGGGGGGGGGTTATTCAGTTTTTAATTTTATTTTATTAATGGAGCAGTAATTCTCTAGAATATGTAGGTGCCTTCAAGACACACTGATTATTTGTTGCAGTGTTTCGATTTGTCCACTGTTCTGGTGGAGCAAGGCAACTCATGCCATGAGAAGATAATCCGGTCGTTTCTCTACACGCATTACTGGCCCCGAGAGCCCAGCACTGTCGGCATGTACATGCCTATCTGCAGCCCCTACTTGTCTGTGCTTACAGAAAAATACGCCACCACCGGTAAGGAATTATGTGCTAATTACAGTTACTTTCTTGAAGCGGCATGGAATGAAACTTTGTATCGCGGGTTTGGGCAGGGACCTAGGGACTGCAGTAGCTAAGTTGATAGAGCGATATAACAATACTCCAACCTTCAAATCCTCTTACGTCGCATTCTATAAGTAATGGAACCGTCTCTGTCCAGGTAATCGATGGCTGGCTTTCGAACGGCTGCCGCGAACCAAGGAACGTAGGCCGATAGGAGTCCTCGTCGCCGAAAAGACTTACCCGTGGGCAGCTGACGAGTTCGAGGAGTGGGGAAACACTTGCAGTCTGAAGCCTGAACGCTACAACATGTACTTCAGGGCGCACTGTATACGCAGCCCGGCAATCTTCGAAAAATACAACGTACCTTACGCTTATGAAGTTAGCATATCAATATTATCACCAAATTTTTTAAAATTGATAATGGGTTTGCATCTTGAGTAAGTATGGGATAACAGACACAGAGTCGACGTTGTTGCAGCGAGCTCGCCCAGAAGATGCCTGTTTTCTCTAACTTTGAGGTGTAAAGGGTTGTATGCATACGAAAACACAGACGCGGGTACTGAGTGCGAGCATTCTTTTATCACGAGATAAGAACATATGGAAGTTAGGTGGCTTGCAAAATGAGAATATTTCTTCTGTTCCTTTTGATGAAATGGCTACACTTGGCAAAATTAAGCCCGGTTTGGTCTTTAACCATTACCATGAGAAGAAAAACACTGTCTCATTGTTATTGCAGATCCAGGTGTTGGCGACGTCAGCTGACGTGACTGGTCAGGGCGTGGCGCTGCTGCTGCTGCGGGCAGCTCTGCTGCAAGCCATGGACCAGCGGCATCCTCTCACCATGCTGCTGTCCAAGAGCGCTTACACGTACGTGTATATGTTACAGCCATAGTGATTAATTAGCTATTATACATAATGACTGGTCATTATATATAATAACCAAATTGACCAGACAATGTGATAAATTAATCACTTTATCCGGATACTATTCATAATAGCTGGTCGAAGTTAGTCAAAGTAATAAATACGGTTTAACTGACTGAGCGACGCGTTGGAAGCATGATCCGTAATGTGTCCTGAGGTCCAACTAAGACCAGTACCAGATAAACTTGAGTCTCAAAGAGCATGGGATGACCTAGTTCCCTAAAAAACTAACCTAACCTAACCTATACCCACTTGTTTTATTACATTATCCAAGTCTTCAAAGATATTATATATAATAGCTGGTTAAAGTGATTAATTCTGTGTCATTTATCACTTAATCTAAATTGAGCAGACATTATAAATAATGACCAGATATTATATACCTATAATATCTAGATTAATCACTTTGGCTGTAATATATATATAGATCCAGGTGTTGGCGACATCAGCTAATGCGACTGGTCAACATCTTTAGTTTTACGTGTTTTAGGATTCAGGAAAACGTATCTTCAGATGTTTGTCAGATCAAAAATTCTTAAGATGGATACAATACAATACAATACAAATATCCTTTATTGCACATAAATAAGACATTACACAGGAACAAACATTACAAAAACAAAGTACAATTAGGCGGCCTTATTGCTAGGGTAGCAATTTCTGCCAGGCAACCTTTGGGTAAAGGATACATGGATAGTGTTTTGGATTGAAAACATATTTCTTCTTGAAACTTGCACGATATTTCATATTTCAGACATAGCGTATGCGAGCGGGCCGGCATGAAACTGGCGTGGGACATGAAATACTCCGACTTCGTTGACCAGTTAGGGAACCGCATGTTCTACCCTCGGCGACCGCACCAGGCTGTCTGCTTGTACGTCAAAAAGTTCGACCCCCATCTCGACCCAGTCCCTGTAGAATGGAAGAATCCAAACCTTTATGCTGTCTACAAAAAGCTATGTCTCGACAAGAATACTGTAGCTCCTCATAGCAAGAGATGTGATACAGAGTACCCTATGTTTCCCAAATGTCAAACCTGAACCAAGCATTTATGGCTTATATTCTTCTACTCAAATGTGGCGAAAGTGACAGAAATCAGTTATCATAAATCGCCAAGATATTCTGCGTTTGTGGATATGAAGGCACGACACCATCCAACTGAAAATATGACGTAAGAATATTATTGCCAAAAAATTAAGGAACTGCACGCATTGTATTGAATATGTAACGATAACTTCTATCGCAATAGCGAATTAATCATAAAAAAATTATTGGAGCCTAAACAACCTTTCGTCGAAAATTGACCCCTCTGTGCTCTATCCTAACAAATTGTGACGTTTACTAAAAAAAATAGAATAAGAATGTTGAAATAAAGAAATGTAAGTGCAAGTTATTTATTATTGTTAGAATAATTTTATTACAGATTAGCATAGCCTAAATATTATCGACTGACTAAAATCTCCTTGTGATTTGATTGATTATAACACAGACTTTATAATGATGACGAAAAAGAAAATGACAAGGGCATAATATAACTACGAATGGCACAAGGCTTTATTCTACGCTTTATTTTTTTTGGTTTCAGTCAATTTTTTCTTTATCTGTGGGTTTCAGTATTATTCTGAGGTATTATTCTAGGTGAGTGTATTAGGTATGTGATTAGGTATTAATTATTACTCTGTGGTTTCAGTTTCACGTCAAAGAGAATGTAAATAAAGTTTCACGTTTTCACGGTTTTCAGTATTTCCAATAATTTACAAACCATTTTCCTAGCCTTTTTTTCCGTATCTTTCAGTCAAAAAAAAAAAAAAAATATCAATAATGATCAACATTATTTCATCTTCTTTTCCTTGTAGTCGCTCTTAGTTGATAATGTTGAGCGCGTTAAAGTTCGCCACCAAGCAGGTGCAGGTTCTGGCATCGCGGTGTTACTGTACACTAACAGCGCCCAAACCGGACCCTCGAGCTCAACATCGCCTGCCACCGCCTTGTGTACCTCCATGTTATGAAGGCCCCACTAACCCAGTAAGCACCCATCAATCTTAGATACATGAACACTCACCGCCTTGTGTACCTCCATGTTATGAAGGCCCCACTAACCCAGTAAGCACCCATCAATCTTAGATACATGAACACTCACCGCCTTGTGTACCTCCATGTTATGAAGGCCCCACTAACCCAGTAAGCACCCATCAATCTTAGATACATGAACACTCACCCCTTCCATGCCTATGTCGAGTTTCCCAGCCAGTGAAGACTTTTTCTCCGCTACCATGCTGTATTCACTTTGACAATTTCAGCATGTTCTCTAACTTAAAGTGCCACTTGTGACCACATAGGCTTCTAAAGATACAAATTACCAGAGTTTGTCATAAAGTAAATGAGCCAAGAAAGGGCATACGTTTAAACATTACGTAAAACATCGACCATGGCAACATGAGTTTCTTCAAATATATGATACCTTCATCATCAAACAGTTATTATATTGTTTCAGTGTGTTGATATAGATAATATCCAAGTGGAGAGAGCCAGGGCAAATTATGTGTCTATGATCAAATCCTTCCTGTATACCTACTACTATACTCGCGAGCCAAGTATAGTAGGGCTGTTCATACCACTCAATAGCAAATACTTGGACTATCTCACTAACCATTTCATTTCCGAGAGTAAGTGGATGTTTTTATGTTTGCAAACGTTATTTTCTCTTGGATAAAGGTGATTGAGGTAGATTTTAGAGTCTAGCAGCCTAAAAGCTACATAAAGGCAATGGTTTTCTCACTTATTGACGGACCAAACGGGAATTCGGGGCTTACCATTGATATATAATTTGGGACTACCATCGTTTGGATGAGATCATTAAAAGGGGTTGATCCATAGGCTAATATGGAAATATGTAATATCGTTCAATAGACTGAAAAAAGCAAATTAAAACTTCAAGAAACTTGAGCAGGATCTTGGATATCTAAACTTTATGTGAGTGGATACAATTAATTATTTGTATAGGTAACGGATTTTTGGCATTTGATACGAACTCTCGCTCCGGGGAGAAAGAACTGGTGGGCTTGCTGTTTGGCAGCAAGAAGTTCCCTTGGGAAGCCGAGATGTACGAGAAATGGGGGGACAGTGCCGACAACCCTGATCGCATACACATGTACTACCACGCGCATTGCTTCCGCAGCCCTAACATCTTCAAGAAATACAAAGTTCCTTTTGTTTATGATGTAAGTATATCAATTCCGATGAGGAATCATAAATGTGAAAAAAGGTAACGTAAGATCACCTCCATTCTATATTTTAGGACGCCTCAAACAAAACCACTATCTATCTATCTATCCACTTACATCCAGGATGTTTGTTAGGCAATAATTTGTCTGCCATTTCATACATACATACATAAAATCACGCTTTGATCCCTAATGGGCTACGCAGAGCAAAAACGACCTAAATTCATTCCGCCACGTCTGACAAGTGTTGATTATGTATATTACTATAGTGACGGGTTGCCAGCCCATCGCCTAACTAAATTGTAATACACTGAAACTTAGAGCAACGATGGCCTTCCGCTTTCGGGTGGAAAGGCCGTGTTGCTCTAAGCACTGAAACCCTCGATTCCCTTACTCGATTCATCTCACCTAAATAAAGTGGATAGAACTTTAGATTTTTAACGAATTTTCTTTGACTATTCTAGATTGAAATGGTCGGGACTGCGTCAGAATACACTAGTCACGGCGTGGCTGAATTGTTGCTTCGATCGGCGCTCCTCTATGCTATCGAGATGCGCTACCCGGTGGTGCATATGGTCAACACCAACACTTACATGTAAGTACGAGGTTGCTGTCTGTTTTAATACCTAACATAATCAGTCATTCTTCTGTGCTGGTCTGGGAGGGATAGAAACACAGAATGATCCAGTTGCTTCTCTGCCCAGGCATGCTGTAGGTAGTAATTTAGGCCCCTTTTTGCCGGTCTTTACTTTAGTTACCTACAACATTCAATACGAGGTATCCCGAAAGATTAGTATTACCACAAATCAAAACGAAAATGATGAGTAGAAATAGTTTCGCTATGAGTATAAGAATATATAACAAATTGATATGATAAAAAGCTTCCCAATAAATAAGTTTATATACTCTACGTAAGTGGCTCATTGAAAAATATTTTTATTCTTTAGATGAATTTTTAAACTCGAAGTTCATGATACCCTAATATTAATGTGCTTTTAATATTTCATTGACATTTGTTAATTACTGTTATTTTTAAGCATTTAAATTAGTGTATTTAAAAAAATGCAAGATTGGCCATATAATTATAGTGAACACCTGTATTTGACTACATTTAATAAGAATAAATATCTTTAGTCATTGCAATTATTTGCTCTATCTATTTCTCTCAAGTTAGTGTCGAAAAGGTTTATCGTTGACGTTCTGCCTATGCCTACTCCGTAAGTGATAAAGGCGTGAAATACCGAAGCTCTGAAACTCAATAATTTTATCTTTACCTTTACACATTTTCCAGGAACAAGCCATGCCAACGACTAGGAATGAAGAAGGAATGGACGATGGACTATCTGGACTACGTAGACGTGACCGGGCGTAATGTGTTCTGCCCTCGTCAGCCACACAAGGAAGTCACCGTCTACGTCCGCACGCTGCAGCCCTACGACCGCACCTGCCCAGATCCCGTATATACCCCTGAACTACACCAGCTCTTCAAAAAGCAGATTCAGAAGCAACCGAGCCATCCGATAACACCTTTAGGACCATTCCAACCTCTCCCCGCCTGTCCTGCGGTGAGCCTGCCTCTGCCACGGAAAGTTTGCTAAGATACCGGGTGTAAGGGACAGCGTCCCGCAAATTGATAGGGGTTGCTCAGCCCACCAAACTGAACAACTATCACCGGGTTTTTTTTTCAGAAAATGAAAAAAAAAAATTGCTTTTTCATACAAAGTGACCGCCTAGATCGGAAAATTTGTATGGAAAAGCATTTTTTTTTCATTTCCTGAAGAAAAAAAAAACCTGGTGATAGTTGTTCAGTTTCGTTGACTGAGCAACCCCTATAAGTTTGCGGGACGCTGTCCCTTACACCCCGTATATTACGTTGCTATTGTATAAATATTGTACAAGCAATCAAAAAACGTATCAGAAAAAGTCTATAAATCCCTGAAATGCGTCTTTAAAAAACGAAAACATACACTTTTAAGTTGTAAGCAAATAAATAATAACTGTAAACATTGAATTTGATTTTCATTTTTACCCAGAGTAAAACATGGTAAAACCAACCCACTTTGTGTGTGCCGCGTGATTGCCCGATGGTTCATTGATGGCCCGATTATCATTGCCTGAAGTTAAACCTTCCTTTTTCTAATCTATACATATAATAAAATTGTAACAGGTCGATGTCTGTACATGGGCACAGTATAATGGACCTTGCTCCTTCTTTTTTTTTATTATCTGGAAAAATTCTCCAAAAAATTAGGAAAATTATTCTGTTTTTAGTTTTTTAATATCTTTATTAATGACTGAGATATTAAAGCTCAAAGTGAGCTCTTCCGCACGAAGAGAGTGGCAGACGGCCCAATATTCAATCGCTCGCAGTGACGTCATCTTTAAACGCGGTGCACTACGTAGTACTAGTAGTATGTATAGAAGTTTAAATCGCGAAAGTTGATATTTGTCAATGTACTATTTTGTGAGTTTTCCTCAGTTGATTAGGACATTGTAGGGCTGCAGCATCATCACCTGATATTATACAGGGTGTAAAAAAAGTACTAGGTTCCTTTAAACCACATGTTCTACTAATGATACCAAACAACTTTCCCAAAGTTTCACAAAAATTTACACCCTGTATAATAAAATGAAAGATTCCTCTCCTCGAAAGCACGTTAAGGTGGCAGTCCCGATCGTTGTCTTTAATCTATATCTGCGAAAGGTACCTATATATTTTAATCCAAAAATATTACGGCGATCCGCAAATATTTTTTATTTTTTGAATGTTATTCGGGAAGGAGATTGCCTGCCGTCATAGGACTTATTAATATTTTAAAGCTACTTAATGTAGCAGCCCGCGTGCCGGGGTTGTTAGACGGGACTACTAAATATACTTTAAACGAGATATTTTAGTATGATCACCATCTTGAAAAAATAACTAAGGCCGGTATTTATAATCAGCTCTCAGGAGTGACAGCGAGTTTGAGTTCGTATCAGAAATGTCATTCCAGTACAAAATTACCTGTCGAATCCGCACTCAATATTGCTCTCAATCTTGAGATCGCTTTATAAATACGAGCCTTAGTCTCAAAAATTACATGTCAGAGGTTAAAAACTATGATGAACACTGATGTCAGAGGTTTTCAACTATGATAAAACCTAATGACAGAGTTTTTAAACCGCCTAAATAGTTCACCTAATATGCCTCTATCATGGTTTGTGTAACTACCACTATCAAAGACAACGATCGGGCCTGCCACCTTAACGTGCCTTCCGAGGAGCGGATTTTTTTATTTTACGTCAGGTGATGCAGCCTATAACGTCATAACCAAACTGAGAAAATTCCTACAAAGTAATAAATTAACATATATCAACTTTATGATCCCCCCGTGGGAATCGAATACACGACCTGCGGATTGAGAGCTTAGTAGACATTCGGGAGCAGGACTACTAGACCACAGAGGCAGTTCACAACTCAGAATAACAAAATATTTGCGTGAAAATTAATATTTCTATGCGTGAAACAAATATAACGCAATATAAACCACAGTACTGCATACGCCGCTTTCACAGTTCGCCGCCGCGGCACGTTTAAAGATGACGTCACATCGGCGACACCGCGAGCACCCGTAATTTCAGAAATTGAAAAAAGATGCATTAACTTCTCGCGGTCATATCTCTGGAAATACTGCATGTATCGAGCTGAAATAAAAACTAGGGTAATCTACATGATCTAAACACTAATATAAGGTATGTTATAACGTGATATTCGAACCTAGGACTCTTGTCCATTCAAGCACTAAGTGTAGAGCAGGCTTAAGGGAAAGCTTCCCGCAAACTGAGAGGGGTTGCAAAGAATTTGAACAACTCTCACCAGGAAATACTTTCAGGAAATGAATAAAATATTTGGCTTTTCCATACAAATTGTCACATCGAGGTGGTCATTTTGTATGGGAAAGTAAAAAAAAATATTTCCTGATAAATAATAAAGTAAGTTGTTTAGATTCGTTGGCTGAGCAACCCTATCAGTTTGCGGGAAGCTGTACCTTACACCCCGTATAGCCATTGAAGTAACGCTTTACTTCACTTACCGGCTACTGCTGCGGGGCCGTAACGTAACTAAACTGCAATACAAACGTATTGGTGCGTAACTAATAATTTTAGAAGTTCTCCTGCGAACACTTTGTTGCTACAAACACCAAATAATCAGACGACATCCTTATTCAGTGGGTGCAATATTTTTATCGATTACTCAAAAGCCTAGATTCCAAACCTGAAAATATTTATTTTATCGATACGTACAGCGCTGGTCGAAACATGGTATCAGCAGCTGTCAAACTACTTTCTCTAATGGTGGCGTTGATTTTAGAAGTAGTATGGCCACAGATTACTTATGAGCGCGGCGGGCTTTGACATTTTTGACATTTCACACACGAATTGGAACGGAAGTCCCGTTGCCATTCTTGACGTATTTCTGTCACCCGACCTTGAAATTTTTCTCCACGCGCCTAAAGAAGTTTCACTTCAAAAGTTCTATGCCATAACAAAAAAAAAAAAAACTCATGTATACCTTATTGTTATTGTTTCCTTCAGATAACTAAGTAATAAGTCTAACAATTTCATTACCTATTTTTGTTTCAGTATTTACGGAAGGCACATTCTCCGAGGCGGCTTACCAAGAGGCTCTGGCGCGCTGCAGGGCGGCCAGTGACCTCGTGTTCGCCTTCTATAGAGACATCGTCGGCAAATACTCCAATGTTATTGGATGACATATTATTTCTTAAAATAAAAATAGTTTTAATTAAAACAAGTCGTCTCTTTTTTCGGAAATCAAATCAACCGAGTGAGGTGTCTTCCAAAACACGGAATACCTCTATTGACGGTCTGTCGATCATAGTGGGTTTTTATCACCCCTAAAATAAGGCTAATAAAATAAAATAAATAAATCAGCATATTCGTTGATGGCGGCCAATCCCCCAGAGATCGGCTAACTGCGCGAGACTAGTTTTATGTGCCGAACCAAGTGTTTGCGCAACACACAAGTGCACTCTGTATTCCTTCAATCTCTTATTCTGATGGGACAGGTCGACGGACAGAAAAGTCAGGCGCAGGACCGACTATTTACATGCTCATCCGACAGCATGGATCATCTTACTTTTCGGACAATCAGTGCGATCAGATCAGCCTGCAATATCCTAACCAAACTAGAAACAACAACACAAAGTTACTGTCCCACCGGAAATCGAACCCGATACGTCAGAGTTTTGAGCCCATGACTCAGACCACTAGACCAACGGAGGCAGTTACCTATTACCTAAAGGTATATCACACATGTGTATCTAGATTGAGTTGAAATGCTCTTTTAACTAAGGGAACTGGTAAATGCCGTCATTAGGCCAGGGTTGATAGGCATCAAGCAAGACCGAGCTGTAGCTACAAGGAATATGACAAACAAAACCTGGAATAAATTGAGGGACAGCCTTTGCCGCGCGGCTGCCGAAAGAAAGACAAAAAAGTGAAAAAAAAAAACTTAGGCTTGCCGTAAGGGCTGTGGTGTACCGGGTGCCTAGCTGCCTACCTACAGGTAAGTTAAGGAGATAAGCAAGACTTTAGCAGTAGCCTTTTGAATATTACGAAATACTTATAATTTATTTTATGAGTTTTTTTTAAATGGGTTTGCTCTTGACTCCGGTCCAGGTCGTGAGCGACTGAGATGGAGTCGACGATGGAGCGAGCTCACCCAAAATATGCCTGTTCACTCTAACTTTGAAGTGCTGGGGGTTGTATGCATTCGGAAACACAGACGGCAGGTAGAGTGTTTCACTCTTTCGCCGTGCGCATTATGAAAGAGTTTTGGAAGCGCTTAGTCCGTGTTGATGGAATATCAACCAGGTATGGATGGTATCCTGCGGTGCGTCTGCGTCTAGATGTCCGATGGTAGATGGGAGCTGGCTGGCGGGATAATTTCTCTGACTCTTTAATTTATTATCTTTTGTATTAATCATTTATCATATTATGTAATATCAAATATCCCTCACTGTGCCCCAACTTATGGTACCATCGCAATGGCGGCAAAAAAAGGAACAAGATGGCCGATCGTCGCGATCTCGGATGCAAATGGCGGGTGCAGTGCAAAAGCGCCGCCGCCGCATTTAAATGTCCGCCCTGACGGCGATGGGACGAAAAGACGACAGTTTTGCTCTATTTACCGGCAAACAATGTAAGATTTAAACAGCGGATATAGTGCCTGAATCGCAATGATGCGGAATGCACCTTATTTGGTGACGTCGCGTCAATACTGATGAATAAATACCTACTTAGTGGAAAGTAAAGAGTCAGAGCCATATGTGGGACAAAGCCGCTTCAAGCTCGATATTTTTTAATTAGAGGTTGATTGAGAAGAAGGAGAAGGTTGATTGATTCGATATATCAAGCGTGTCTTATAAAATAAAATGTAGGTACCTAGTTGGAAACCGTCCAGTGCTCCGTCAGTACCTAAATATGCTGTGTGCGCTCCCCCATGTTGAAGTTGTCGGTACCTACTCCCTGCCCCTGATTCCGACAACATTCATTCAAACACTGAAGCCATAAATCTCAATCCGTTTTCATCCCATCCACAGAATCCCATCCATCAGAATCGGCAGAAATACAACATAACAATACTCTCTGCTTGTCATGTCGCTTCCCACCAAAACTTCATATATCTCGTGTAAGCTACATGAGAATTGGTATATCCAGGTGCAGCGTTGGACTCGTGACTTGGAGGTCGTGGGTTGGAGTCTGTCTAATGAGTCGTTGCACACGGAAATGGCGCGAATTTTAAATATCTTTCACATTACACAGAAAAACAACAATAAAACTATTTTCATACTTTTATACAAAAAATCTATTTTGATATTTCCATACAAATAAAATAAAAGTATCAAAATAGTTTTATTGTAGTTTTTCTGTGTTTTCATTTAGAGATTTTTAAATTTAGCGCCGTTTCCGTGTGCAACGACTCATTAGACAGACTCTAGGTTGGGTTCAATACCCACGAGGTGAGAACACCAAGTTGATTTTATCAATTATACTTTGTGAGATTTCCCCAGTTTGGTTAGGGCAATGCAGGATGAAGGATTAGGACAGGTGGTCGCTGTCTCTCCTTCTCTATCGCTACAAAAACTAAAGAACTCTGATGGATGGCTGTGTTTTTTATGGGTCGATACGATAGCGGATAGATCTTCCTGCCTGCCCAGAACTCGTACCTTGTTAGTTGTTACAGTACAGTATTGTGTTAACGTGCCTCAATGGGCGCTTTTCCACTAGACGGCACGGCACCGGCAACGGCGACGGCACGGTACCGGCACGGCATGTCATCGATTCCCATAGGTATTGTCACGTGATCGTCGCCGTGCCGGTGACGTGCCGTTGCCGTGCCGTCTAGTGGAAAAGCGCCCAATCTTTGAAGTAGGTAGGTACATTACGGGGAACCAATAGAGTTCACCTAAGTAGTTTATTAAATAAAACAACTTGTAGCTGGAAAGGATTGCCACTGCGCCCACTACACGCAACGAAGCCAGTAGCCGATATTAGCATGAGAAATTACATATATCCAGGACCGACAGCACAATAAAACTTAATAAACTGCCTATAGGTACATAATAAACTTCAAACTTATTGTAGAGTTCGATTGTCGGGAAAGGTTTTAAAATGATTAGATTGGGCGAGGGAGGTAGGCTTAGGCTCAGGCAATGGGTTTACGACCCGACGTCTGACCCGATGAACTTTGGTTTGATGTCAGAGTTTTTAAACCGCCTCAAGACAGCGACCCAAAGCACTGAATCCTATTTTTAAACGACTCCAAAACAAAGGAGGAGGTTCTCAATTCGGTTGTATGTTTTATTATCTTATTTCTCGCGCTTTAGGGCCTGCACAGATTTGGGACCTTCGCTACTCATATTCTAAAAGTAGGTACTTACTTAATACACTAGAATTTTAATCAAATTATTATGCTACCACTACTCTCCTGGTTGTCCGCAGGGTGCATGTACGGTCAGCAGCGAAATATAACGTACAAGTCCACAATTAAAACTGCGGTCTCCCGCGGCGCGACTGTTTCATTTTGCCTGCGCGTGCGCTGGCTGCCTTCAATCACGAGGATTTTGGTTTATGTGGGGTACCCTTCTTAGATAATTGTTGTTTAAAATATACCTACGCATTTAGAAGCCCTAGACTTTTGTATTCTTCTTAAAGAGTGGAAAGCCAGCGACCGATACCGACGGTTTAACGTGCCCTCCAAAGCACGGAATCAAACAGGTGATAACTGTTGTTCGTTGACTGGCAAGCCCTATCATATTCTGGTACCTTTACACCCGGTATACAGACAGGGTGTAACAAAAAGGATGAGAATCTGTCCATGAAACTGAATAAATTTTCCCATGGAACACACCTACATCAGCTGATAGTATGGACATGGACATGTCATAGTCATATTTTTTTTCGCATTTCGACCTGTTTCTTGGGAAAAGTTGTTCAGTTTCATGGACAGATTCTCATCCTTTTTTTTATACCCTGTAGATTCTTCTCTACAGTGGCACCCTTGAGGACACAACTTAACTGCCGTCCATTTCTGTTCTCTCATGATAGAAACAGGTAACAATTTTAATCAAAATTTTGTGATTTTGTGCGCATACGAATTGCCTCCAGTGTAGAGTCACACAAGCTCTTCAAGAAAATTTTGAAAGACCGTTACTAGGCGATATCGGCATGTCATGTGCCATGTAGGTACTATATTTTTAAGTTAACATAGAGTCTGTTCGAAAAGAGAACAGGCAGGGAATTTGAGGGCGCGCATTTGTATTTAATTAACTGTCGCTTGGTCATGTGAGGATTATGCCCAAGTCTTTAACAGTAACCTTCTACATTAAATTTTGGAGGTTTTAGGTCAAAGACCTAGGCATAAACGCCACGCAACCAGCCGTGGGATAGTTAATACAAATGTGCGCCCTCCGATTCTATGCCTGTTCTCTTTTACATAAAACAAAAAACCATTATCATCAGACTATGTAAGTAAGTAGGTACACATTCAAACTTGTTTCCCTCATAAACGCAGGATGCAATGTACGAGACCAATTTAGTACGAAATTGGCCCTGTATCCATCCATGGGGTCTTGGCCAGTAGGCGATCGCCCCGCCCACCTATTATGGTGTTTTTGTACGTTTTATAGAGGTTTTCTGATGATAGGGTGTGGTATAATACTTCTTTAGGTAGCAATGGCACTGCGCTCGCTACTAAGACAAAATTTTAGGTAGGTTTTCTCTAAAATTAAAAATAAATAGTTTTGTCATGCTCACGTTTAGTATATCATTTGCAAGGCAGGCAGAGCATCAATTGTCTTATAAAGCTGTTTTCACCTCATATAAATATGAAAGAAAGAAAATAATAAATTCGACTCGGGCCACGAACCTCGGGCAGGATTCGAACCTACGCCTCTGGATTGCCGGTCCATTGCACTACCAACTATGCTACCGAGACTGTGACGGGAGTGACGAAATTAGTATAGTCTTTCTTTATGTACACGTCATAGAGACTGTTTTCACCTCAACGGAAAGAAAGGCTCAAGACTGAAATAATTGGAAAGACTGAACTCTGTAGCTGGGCGCCCGCCGCGCTCATAAGTAATCTGTGTCTGTAGTCTTCTTCTTATGATGTGCTGACAACTTGTCACTAAGAAATAACAAATAAAAATAAGTACACAGTTCCACAGAGCACAGTTCTTTCTGAAATCACCAAACGTGGCGAAAAACGTCGTTTTATTGGGTCCTTGAAGCTCTGCCTGCCCTATAAAGGATAAACGCGTTGTGAGCACTCAGCAAACAAGATGAGACCTCACGCTGTTTTACATCCAAGCTGGTTTTATTGAAGCACTTAAACTCTGCCAATTTGAAATAAATCTAAGTTTAAATAGCTCTCTACTTTATCATAAGTATATATATGTCGCAGGGATTTAGTCAAAGACGTTATATTATAATGTATCTTAGGGAATTTATAATCTAACCTAACCTAACCTACCGATAAATTATAATTTCACTAGTTAAATTACAATATCACGGGATTTACAATATCACTGCGACATATACATTTGTGGATGTGTAGGTAATGTTAATAACATTTTGCGAATCACTGCCTTTTTATATTATAAAGCATCATAAAGAAAGCTGTTGTGGCAATCTTCTATACCGGACTGGGATTGAAAAACATAGAATTGTCCAGCTGCTTCGCAACCCCAGGCAAACAGTACAAGTTAAAGAGAGCACCGACCCGATAGGGTTTTATCCAACCCCTATCTAAGCCGTTTGATTTTCTGCATACTCCGTAAAGGGTATAGACGTGATTTTATGCTAACAGGGATGGTTAATGTGTAAATTCTAGAAAATCTAAAGTAATTTGTGGTTATTTTTTAGATTTTTAACTTGTTTTTTTTAAACACCTTTTTATTAAAAAGAAATGTAGAGCACGCACGTTCTTTCTTCAAAATTCAAATTCATAAAAAGAACCTCGCGTTGCCGCCATTGCAATTAAAAACGCGCATACTATCATTAACTCAAGGGTTTAATCGTTAATAATTACGAATAAATAACACGTTTATTTACAGAAATGCGGGGTTTGTAAAGTATTCGTACTTTTATTTCGTAAATTATGGCCTGCGTTTTAATTGACGCGTTTGAATAAAGGATAATACCATGCTGGACTGGGAGCAATAGAAAAACATAGAATGTGCCAGCTGCATCTCCTCCCGGGCATGCTGTAAAAACCAGCTAAGGGATTTGAGGCTTTCAGTATAGTGTAATTTAGGCGATGGGCTGACAACCTGTCACTACAGCAATATACAGATCTATCAAATCCCTCAAAACTTGTCAGACGTGGCGTAACGACCTTTGTTTAGGTTGTTGACGCTCTGCCTACCCCATTAGGGATAAAGGCGTGATTTATGTATGTATTGTATGTATGTATATTTTAATCGTTGAGTTATCTTAAAAAAAAAAGCTATGCTTATCCTTTGAGTCATTTCATTTCAAACACAAACACATTTTAAATTGATCTAGGTTGTGACTATTTCCTACCTCTTGTCATACCTAAATAAACAGTACAAACTGAATTTATATATTAAATTATAGTTAGGTATTTCACCGAGACCTATTAGCACTATGTCATACGAAATTACTATTACACGTGTGACGTTTAAAGCCCTATTGGAATTGAGTTCTAAGGCTACCTGTGGTGCGGCTGATTGGGAGTGGGGATGTATTCTGATAACACGACTTAAACCATTAAATAGGTACTTTTGTAAGTACATTATTCTAAATTTTCGTAAGTGGCAAAGTTATATAGGATAGACTCAAAAAATTTAAAATCCAGTTGAAAATTTCAAAATATTCCTGCTGTTGCAACGCAGCGCAGTGTGTACAACCATTACAACAGATTTTTTTTTTAAAGAGTCTTGGCGTGGAAACAAGTCTTTCAGCCGAAATCAAAATGTAAAGTATACCTACCCTGTGTACCTACCTTACTATTATATAAATGAAAACTATTTTTCAGTCATCATTTCGCTCATCATTTATGATAAATTTAATTTTTTAATCTATCGTGCTAAAAAGTGCCAGAAATGACATTTGGTTTCCCATTATTTGGCACATTTTTCAAATAAATAAACATTTTCACCCGAATCAAACTTTAAAAATGTTTTCGGCATTACATTTGCGGTCATTTTCGAAGTATTTCCATCGAATACCTCAAATATGCGCGTCAAAAATTCTCGTCAAAGATCAATCTAGTTACAACGTACAGAGGCGCCAAATGTTTAACTTCACCAGTCCCAAAGTGGAGTTGGATTGGAGGGACGCCCTGAGTGAGGCTGAAAAAGTTGTGGGGTATCCAACGTCCTTTCTGAACTTGAGATGGCTCTTCAATGATGAAATCGCTAATACTGCTATTCATTTAAGGAAATTGGTAAGTTTTAAGTAGGTACCTATGAAATTTTTATTCTAGGAATGTTCTGGGGTATGCAGGACATAATAAGCAAAAAGGCACACTGCATTGCCTACCTGTTGTCATGTCTTAGTATATTTCCTGCAAAGAGAAAATAAATCTTTACGAAGGTTTTTTTTTATATTTATTTATTTCGGGTAGTTAGAGAGTTTTCTTCTATTCTGAGTTCGGAATGATAAACAATTAAAAACATGGAGTAAAAACTTGAGTAAAAACCAATAAAAGAAAACGAGACCTTCGATGAATTTTACTAGACGATTCGTTAAAAATTCGTCACTGGTTGACGACGGTACAAAAAGACCTGAAAGAATCCGACATTGACGCCGAAACAGCACAAGATAGAGGCAGACAAGGAGAGCCGACCCCAGATAATAGGAAAAAGGCATAGAATAAGAAGAAGTTATAAAAATCATCACTACAGCAAAACAATATCTAAAATGACCTGACGAAATAGTACATTGTTTAACGAGGAGAGAACATGACCGATTCCCACGAGGGTGTAGTTTGTGTAGTTTGCAATACACACGAGTTGGGAATCGCATTTTCTTCCGAGTTATACATAGTGCTTTATACTACACCTATGAGGAAAATATAATCAAAAATCCTTGTAAGATAAAGAATGATATCACTTACATGAGAAGATAACTTAAGAACATTTGAAGTGTCATCATTCATGCGAACAGAACACAAACAAACAAAACACATATTAATACAGTTACACATTACATCGAAAACACTAAACACTTAATTTACATTAAATAAGTCATATAAATCAAAGAACTAAAAAAGAATTCGCGCGGACATGTTGATTTTGCCATATTTTTTACTTAAAAATATAAAAGAGACAAATGAAGCAAAGCACATACTGCCAAAAAATGTAGGTGGCCAGTATCATTTTGTGGGCTTCGACATACAAACTTTTTGTTTTTTGGCATTCGCCTGTTTCTAGTTTTGAATTATGAATTTAAAAAAAAAAATAGGAGGGGAGAAAATACTTTCTCCCCTAGGGGAGAAAGTAAATCCCATATATTTTTGCCGCCCGCATATTCGTTCGCTTGGATTTACGTACTTTCTTCCCTTTTTTCAAGTAAGAACTAATATACTTTCCGAATAGGTGTAGTATAAACGTTTTTTTCTATCAGGTAGGCACCAACCATCCACTCCTGAAGCACGCGAAGAACCTGCTCATCGGGTCGAAGAGTAACCTTCAGTCGGTGGGGCTGGTCATTCTCCTGGTCTCCAAGGCGGCAGGGTTCAATTCAAGCGATTACACTAGGGATAAATATGATTCAGGTAACCCGCCAATCCTATCATAATATTTAAATAATAAAGAAACTGATATTTTTTACTACGCTTTTACGGCGAAGGAAAAAATCGTGAGGTTACCTGCAATGCAACAGACCTGCATAGAAATTCTAATGTGTGAAGTCGACCAATCCGTCCGATATACTTATTCATTATCATCACATTCATCATTAATAACGGGCCACATTTTTTATAAATAGTACCTACTATATTTTTTTTTTATAAGTACCTACTTACCATTCAATTTTGGATTTAAAACGGATGAAAATGAAATTTAAAAAATATTTATAAAATATACCTATTATTCCTAACGCGTTGATGTCTTTTGTATGAGACACCCAGTTCCATGCAAAAGAGTTCAACGCGTTACTACAGGGCCTCATAATTGGCTACTTTCCAACCAGTCAAATCAGCAACTTTTTATGAAATGTCAAAAACGCTTTTTTGTATGAAAATAGTAAATTATGACGTCACATTTTAGTAAATATTGACTAATCAAATCAATAACTTATATACCTACTTTTAATTCGATTATTAAAATCTAAATGTGCATTTTTTTTTAATGATGAATGAAATCCACAATATTTTTAGCCATTAGTTTTAAGTATAAACGTTTTGAATTTTTTAAGCTACCCAATTAGAAATGAAAGTTAATAAAAAGTAGTTGTTTATTATTTATTTACTTGTCTGAGTTTAGTTTGTGGTCTGAGCCGGGTTCTCAGTCAAAAGATTTCGTTCAACGATATATTAGAAGATTTAGAAGTTTACTTAGAGTTATTACTTCAGAAATATTTTAACAGGAGTACTCCACGCCCAAAGAGCATTAGCAGAAATTGTGGAGATGAAACGTACAGGTCATATGATCCACAAGACGATGGCAAACCTTCAGGACAAGGAGAGACATGGAGACAAGTTCAAGGACCTGCTGTATGGGAACAAGATCGTTCTGCTCACTGGTAAGTCCAAGTTCATCTCCCAAGCCTTTTCCCGTATTTCACGGGGTCGGCTACCTAATCTAGGGGACTGAACGAGGGTACTAGTTTTTACACAGAGTGCCTGCCATGACCTCCGCAACCCAAAAGGGAAACCAGACCCAATCCTAGATTAGGCCAGATCCTGGTAAGGTCCAGTGACCCTGCTAAATGTGAAATCTTCTGAAGCAAATAATTATGCTTCTCGACTCAAGTTTAGGCCAGATGAGACCGACACAGAAACAATGACAAGTAGCGGGGTCCTCAAGATTTCCATAAAACAAAGAAACATGGCTTAAGCCAGGATTCTGTTTGGGGGGGGCAGCAAAGCTAAGATGACCACCTAGACTAGACCCTTGTCTTTGCATTCAGGCACCAAAATTCAGAGCGTGTTGGCAGGCCCCCAAATACAGAGCATCTGTTTTCTGTTCCCAGGGGACTACCTGCTGGCCACCTGCCTGAAGCAGCTGGGTGGTCTGCGCAACAACGAGGTGACGGAGTTGATCTCCACAGGTCTACGAGACCTGGTCGAGGGGGACTTCCTCGGCGAGCATGATAACGAGAACAACCCGCTGCCGACCATGCCTAAAGGTATGTTGCTAGTTAAGTACTAGTTATTATTCTGTGGTAGAACCTGTTAAATTATAGGTAGTCCTGAAATTCTAGGTTGAAGATCGCAACATAGTTTCTGCATCCATTTTATTGCTGCCGTGGTAGAAGTAAAGTGAAAACTGTGATTGCAAAAACTTCCAAGTACAAAACCTGTATGTATAATTAAACATAAGAGATTCAAAGGTGGTCTTATCACTTAAAGCAATCTCTTCCATACAACTCTTGCGAACTTATAAAAAAACTGCCTACTCTAAAATTGATGCTTTCCAAAAATACTAAAGCAAAGTGAGTCGTAAGAAAAAAAACATTTGGGCTCGTCCGGGATTTGAACCCGGGACCTCTCGCACCCTAAGCGAAAATCATACCCCTAGACCAACGAGCCGAGTGAACGCCATACCGAAACAGTAGTATCGGTTAATCTTTACGTGTCTCTACTGTATAATGATTCGGTAATCGGCATACTTTCACTTATCTCACGTAATAAAAAGATCAAAGCAGTTGCTCTACATACCTATCGTATTGTTATTTTGGTTTGTGTCCGATAAAGTCATAAATCGATATTAATAAAATATTTATGATTATGATTTGATTAAAATATTATTATTATTAATATTATGTATGTTTTACCATTATCTCGGGACTATAGAGTCCCGGACTTTTGGGAGGAGTGCGTGGGGTCAACGCCAACACGTAGAGGCTTTAATATTAATATTATTATTACTTATTATTATGATTTCGATTAGAAATTAGAGGAATTGGAATTACAAATTATCTTTCTAAAACCAATTAATTATAACCTACGTATAATTTCCACGCTGAGTGATAGCTTCATAAAACCATAGTTCAATGTAGTTAATGAATGAACCTTCCAGCCGCTCGTTTCCCCTGACATATCCTAAAATAGCAATTACCTATTGTCTTTCGGGAGCTTTGCACCCACCGTTTGCAACCATCTACTCAAACTCTTCAGGTGACAGCGAGCCCCTGGTTTACGACTGGGAGAGCGAGAACAACCTGAGCAAGCTGGGCTCTAACGAGTTCCTAGGCCACGGAAAGAACGAGTGGAAGCTCAGGACCATGCTCGCTTCCGGCAGCATCCTAGCCAAGGGCTGCCAGGCTGCCATGAAGGTTAGAATACTTACTAGTTGACAAAGTTTTGCATTTGATTGCCTTTTCATCTGATGGAAGCGACGATGTTTGTGATAGGTAATAATGTCTATTCACCCTCGCTGTGAAAAGTTAGATTTGGGAATCATAATAAATGTTTCCGCGGTAAAATATGCTCTGCTCTTTCTTCATGAACCAAGATTTTGGCATGTAGATCGTCCAGTGGAAAACTCAGTTTGATCAGTTTAAAATTAAGATCACTAGTAGGTAATAAAATACAAGGCAACGCTAAATTAATATTAATAATATCCGAGAAACATGAAGAAAGAATTAAATTATGAGTTGCATTAGGTAAAAATTCATAAAATGTCTGAATTCAAGGTGGCCTACAAAGGCGAGCAAATCGAACGTGACGCGTACATCCTGGGCGGCCATCTTGGATTAATCTGGCAACTCTACCTGGACGTGAAGGACTTCTTCACGCACCCATACTCTTACTCCTTAGTCGGGGCTCCAGTTATACTAGCCTTGTGGGAGTATCCGCAAGTGTACGGACACATCATCCAGGCTAAGATGGACCATAGACCCATAGAGTACAAGCAGTTGTACTACGCTGTCAGAAGTACCAGGGCTTTAGAGTATTTGTCGGTTTTTCTCGATGAGGAGTTGGAAGCCATCATGAGGTACAGCGAGAAGTTTCCAGTAGATGATGCGAGGATCGCTCTGCAAAATATGGCGAAGACGATACATAGTGAAGCCTATCAGTATATGGATGCAAAGATATAAAGATACATCTCTTTGGAAATAAGAATCTAAAGTTTAGTTTGAGATAGATGGGTAAAATCTATCATAGAATTTGTTCGTCAGTACAGTAATGATTTATTTATGTCTATATCAATGAATGCCTATACCAATATTGAACTAAAAATGCAATTATTATTTTCATGACAAGCAAATTTGTTTGTAATAATAATAAAAGACAATGATCAAAATTATTACTGTAATATATTATTTAAACAGTAAACATTTAGTTCATGTAACAATCGATTCACTTCTTAAAACTATGAAAACAATCATAAATGCTATAAAAATCTACTTAAACCTTTCAAGAGCAGTTTAAAACATAACTCAAAATCAAAAACCCATTTTAAAAAGGAACTTTTTATCCTTAACATAAATCCATTTACAATACTATATTTAAAGATATTGATATCTTTATGATTACTATTTAAAAGTATTTTTAAATTCTGTAACAAACCCCACATAAGACAGAATGTCCCAACATTATTTAAAAACAATATAATGAGATCTTTGGTTTAAAAACCTGTGATAAAGTATGATTTGATTATTTAAGTGATATGGGCGGATTGATAATATTTTATTTATAATCTGTCTGTAACTGGCAGAAATAAACACTTATAAGCCATTGAAATAATTACTATCGGTTGTTTTGATTTCTATATTATTATTTTGTACCCATAATACTAAGTCTAACAAAAACTATGTTTCCCTAACGTTAATTAATAATTATTGTTCTTCATTTGTAGGTATTTTGTTTTAATTAACAACTGCCTTCACCTGAACATTCTCTACTAACTTTTAGTAACAGCTAAAATGATTTTATCAATCTTTTAATAGTTTGTATTGACTCGCATTCTCCGAACATATCAACATAGGCTTCAGCTTTTTTAGCATTTTCCTCTGATAATAACCTAGTTCGTTCTACCGCATCGGTTTTTAAAATATCTTCTTTAAATTTCTCTAAATCTACATCGGTAACATTGCTTTTAGCTTGTTCTATGTATTTGTACAATTTTGGGTTTTCATTTAGAGCAAAGAGCACAGGCGCACTAACTAATGAATATGATTCTTTGTTAGTTGACGTAAACTTCTGTAATTCGCTAGCTGCTTGCCATGATAAACATAAATGGCAGCCAAAGAGATATGCTAAATCTTGCTCTTGTAGTTTCTGTCCTCCTAGTAACAACGCTCCTTGGCAACCACGTCCAAACAATGATCCACCGTTATACATAGTCCTTAAAGTCCACTCTTTGATTGGAGAACCTAACGCATCACTCACACTTAACGGCAAAGTATCACAGTTTATAACAAACTCATTATTACTATTGCTGTTTGGTACCCCTGGTAACGGCATGTTTTGTCTATCTCTTTCTCCAAAGAACTCTCCTTCGCTCAAATCTCTTAACGCTGTTGAAATTAAGTATGATAAATCTTGATTCTTCAATCGTGCAAGCATTCCATTTGCAGTCACAAGTAGATAGTCTCCGATAAGTATAGCAATTTTGTTTGCGAACATATCTGTATCTGTATTTGAATCTCGTTGTTCTATCGGTATGTTTAGAAGCCCTCGGTGTATGTAGTGGCCGGTGCGGATCATTTCTGTCAATTCAGCGAGTATTCTCTGTTGTTCTATTACTGTGTTGGTTTGTAAGGTTGAGGTTGACTTTGGGTTGATGGCTTTGGACAGCAATAGGATGATCAAACCCCAAGGTTGAAGGTTGTTGTGTTCATTGTAAAGAACTGTTTTAGCCGTTTTTATTATTGGGTGATTAGTACTTACCTGAAACAGATTAGAAAATTATAAATATATTAGAACATTACAGTACCTATAGTTAATTTAACATTTTAGTCACAGGTGTCAGGCTATTATTTAATTGTATTTAACCTTCAGCAGTTTTAAGGTTGTTTTAAGTAACATGCGTCATTATTTCCATAAACAACATAACAACTTCAAGAAACGGCTGCTCTCCTTGGCCTTATATCACATGGCCAACACATATTACATAATAATTATTTGTTTATATAAATAATGCTAAAATGTAATTTCTACTCAAGCGTAAGAGTATTTCCAGGCTTTTATGATAAGAGTGATTCATTTAGCTTCTTATAATAGTAGTAAAGTGAGGTTATACGTTACAAGATAAGATTAAAGACTCGAAATAGTACTTACAACTTTGCGCAAATGCATGGCCATATTAGCGAATTCATCGCTCAATAACCATCTCAGGTTCATGAAAGATGTCGGATATCCAACTATCTTCTCTGCTTCTCTGATAACTTTGCCCCATTGGGCGATGGGAGGCCGAAAAACGAAGTCTTCCTGAGTCGCACTGGTCAACGTACTTTCAACACGAATTTGATGGCTTATCAGCGCCGTTCGGCGTAAATGGCGTATCAGGGCGTAAGACATGATTATTCACTTTCTTCCTGACCGATATTAAATCACAGTCGCATTTAAAATGTGCGATTAAACTAATAATCACAAAAAACACTGTGCCTGCCTCGCCTCGGTAGTGGTTGGTTATGTCATTGTTTTGACATTTTCATTTTGTCATTTCCTTGTTTCGTTTAGGAATCCAGTCTTGAAATAAACGCATTGATGCTTTCAGATTTAGTAAAAATGTTTAATTAATGTCTTAATTTTTTTGTCATACGTGTTAAGATGATATTAGTTGTTTCGGTTAGTTACCACAAGTAATTAAAGTGTATCAAAACATGATCAAAACAGCAGTTCAAAATTTTACAGGAAAAGTTTAATTTAATTTCTGAACGAACATAAAAAGTTTTCGTTTCTTTGCGCGCCATGCATTTGCTTGCACCTTTCTTTTCTTGCATCATAATTTTGTTCGCATACATTACTTATGACAATAAACAATTATGTGGACTAGATAAAAATACTATTGTTGATTTTCGACACTGGCCCAGTTCAACTTCCTACGTCTATAGCTCACAGCTCAAATGACTATCATAAAGTAACTTTCAATCTCGTTTTTAGTTTCGCACCTTCGTGTCGTGGCTAAATGAGGTATCCCATGGGTGTAAGAAATTCTACATTAAAGACCACATGGTAAAGAGTTCCTTCCTACTAGCTAGTTTTTAAATGATGAAAGTTTAGTAGTGAAATATGGGCTGTCAAATGGGGCTGACAACTCGTCGCGTTCGCGTCGATGGCTTAACGTGCCCTCCGATTGCCGGAAGGAAACATAATTCTATTTTAATACTTAGGTATAGCTTTTACCTATTAGGAATTATAGGAATTGAACCCATAACCTCCGCATCGATGGTATCATTGAGAGTACAGGCTAAATCCGTAAATCCGTCTGAACGATTCCTAGGTTACAGTAGGTTACCCATCTACCCAGTGGCGTATTTACCCTAGGGCCAAAAGGGGCAAGTGCCCGGGGCGGCAGGTTACGAGGGGCGGCGCAAGCCGCCCCTGTAATACCTTTTTCCCCATATGCGACCAATTGTTGTGCGAGTTAAGGAAACGTAAAGCTTCGTATGACGTGGTAACCGCCAATTTTTCCTTTTTGTGCAAACTTAATGCAATGTCTGAAGCAGACGTTAGAATTAATGCTATGACACTCCAAAAAGCATACCCGGTTGATCTGGCAGATGACCTACAAGAGGAATGTGTGCTTTTGAAACATTTTTTGTCAGCCGATAAAAATAAAATGAGCTTGAGGCAACTTAATTCGTTTATTAACGAAAAGGATTTAAAAGAAGCATTTCCGTACATTGCTATTGCATTACGCATATTTCTTTGCACTGCAGTGACAAATTGCAGTGCAGAACGCTCTTTTTCCGTACTGAAAAGGATAAAAAATTATCTACGTTCTCGTATTAGCGAAGAACGTTTAAACAGCTTAGCTATCCTTAATATAGAAGCTGAGAGTTGACAAATTCCATTAATTATGACAGCATAATTGAGGAATTTGTCAACAAATTTGTGCATCGAAAGAAAATTTTATTTAAATATTGAATAAATACCTATGTTATAGGTATGTAAGGCCTTTTTGTTTTTCTTATCCGATATCATTCATCATTTTCAGCCGATATCAACGCACTGCTCTAAGGCACTGCTATATTTTTTCAAAATTAAAAGTGTTAATAATTTCCCGTAACTCCATAGGGCGGCTCTGGCCTAAGTGCCCAGGGCGCCAATTCTTTAAATACGCCACTGCATCTACCCAGAAAGTAGAATCCAGGAGTCTGACTGAGGCCGGCGCCAAATACCTTACTTACTGTATAGCGACCGTCGGTGTGGGGATATGCCATATTTTAGCCCGGTTGAGCGACTGTCTTTGAACAACTGCCTCTAGAGAGCGGCAAAATGTCCCATACTAAAAAGAAAATAATGCCAAATGTGTTTCGTCAGTGTTTTGGTGTGTATTATATTATCCTTGTTTTTGGTAAATACCCGCGCTCTCGTCGAGTCTGTGTCGGGTTCGGATCACCGTAGGTGTTCACTTCAATAGAGTCAAGAACATTGCAAAGCAAGAAGAAAGATTGATTGAAGAAATAGTTGGTTAACTTAAGTCCTTCTCTGAACTGGAATAAGCCGATAATTCGCAGTAATTACAACCAACGATTTATTACTGTAACCGCTCACGGTCACGTAACCACTTGGTGATTACTGGACAGCATTATGAAGGATTAACAATAAATACTCCTCAGCCACAATTAGCTATTCCATTTTAGATTTTATCGACGAAAACGCTAATAAATTCTGAACGTTAACGCTACCGACCAATCACATGTCGGCGCGCCATAATTCAAAAATAGAAGGGTCAGGTTGGCCCGCTGGCAAGACGGTGGCTCGTCCGTAGCAATTAAAAATAAAACTCAAGTATAATTTGTAGCTCGGTTATACACCCCTGGTACTCGGCCAGCAAAAAGGAGCAAAATGAACAAAAAAACCTGGCATTTGCATTTTGATCGGCGCATTTCTGATTGAGTGAGGTCTTTTCTTCGGACGAAGAGAGTTTTTTTTTTTTGGGAATGATAACATCTCAGATGGTATTTTTAAGTTGTTCCCTGCGAGGTGCTTATCAAAATATGCCGGGAATTATTTTGGATAAGTGTTCGGACTAAAACAACTTGGTCTTTCGAGTTCTTAAAAAGGTTTTCGTAGTTTAGATATTTGTATGGCCTTTCTGATGGGTGTCGAGCTTGGTGTCGAGTCGAAGAAAAAAGACGAAAAGCGGTTCTTTGTTGATCAAACGCCTGAGAATGTAGCCACTGTATGCCTTCATTTAGTTTAGATTCTTCAGATGCGGAAGTGTCCGCATGACAGATGGTTTGCGAGTGGAATGGAACGGAATCCAACTCTTTAGGATCAGCCGTTAAGCATGATCTCTGTAGAGTGATCCTCCCCGCTATAGGGCCCTTTCCCACGTATATCTCAGTCGAGACACGTCAAGATAATGTAATGTCAAGCGTGAAAGGCTCTATGGCTTTACTGATGAGTGCCAAAAAACATGAAACTTCTTTCAGACAACTTTAAAGAAACGAGAAAAGGAGGATGCCATTCTCAAAGAAAATAAACTTCACCGCAGGTACCTATATGAAGTGTATGTAAAAATTCTCCTAAGTATTTCCACATACACTTATAGAATACCTTCGACGTACACCTTGATCCCATCAAATATGTTTTAACAAAAAAACCATCAACGCCCCTCAAAATTGCCCATATAAAGGTGCGTCCACATGAAAATTTATACCTCTTTATTTTTTATGTCGGGTCCGGGTATTATACTCTTGATACAGAGATTTTTAGTTTTTAGCTATGAGGATCATCTTCAGAAAGTGGACAATTTATAGTCATAAGTATACAAAATAAAACTTAGGTCCATTCGCGTACAAAAGATAATTTTTTGAAAGTCATCGTGTGATACCCACAGACTTAGTAGAGAACCTAACGTGATACCTAAATGAATAAACCAAAGCAAATTGTCATTTCGCATCTGAAGAAAACCATGTACTTAGCGATGGGCTGACAACCTGTCGCTATAGTATGAGACGTAAGAAATTTAAACGCCGCGGGCAGAGTTTGAACCAGCGACCTCTGGATTGTCACACACACATTTCAATCTAAAATTGCTCTCATTAGTAAGACGTGGCGAAAAAGCCCTTTACTAAGCGTTTTACATTCTGCATACCACGTAAGAGATAAAGGCGCGATTTTATGTATGTGTGTATGTTGCACGTTGGTGGGACGACCTCGCGTATTAGCGGGCGGCGTGCAATTAGATGTAATTGTGGGGGGCGAACAGATTACAGATAAAATACAAGTTTATAATGCTGAGCCGGTGCGAGAACAGAAATGGTGGATCACTGGAGGGGCTCAAGTAAAACCTTTACGTTGTCACAGACGGAGGCCGAATCACTCCAGTTAAACTGATACTTACTAGGTACTCCACATCCAAAACTAAAAAGTAGACATATACAACGTGTAACAGAAAGGGTATATGCATTGATAAATGTTTGAATCTACCCATGAAACTAAACAACTTTTTCTAAGAAACATAGGTCGTAATACGAAAAAAAAATGGGGACTTTCATACAAAATGCATCAGCTGATGGCGAATTTAGTATGGGAAGTCAAATCTTTTTTTCGTATTTCGACCTATGTTCCTTAGTGAAAATTGTTCAGTTTCATGGGTAGATTCACACATTTCTCGATGCATATAACCTTTCTGTTACACGTTGTATAAATACATAAAGTTACGCCTTTATACTTTACGGGGTAGGTAGAGCGTTAAACGCCTCGTAAAAAGCGCCATCGCCACGTCTGACAAAAATTGAGGGCAATTTTTGATTGAAATGTGTATCGTTTTATTGATAGTTTGTCAGCCCATCGCCTAAATAACAATATATTGAAACCCTTGAATCCCTTGGCTGGTTTTTACAGCATGCCCTGGAGGAAAAGCAGCTGGAACATTCTATGTTTTTCTATCACTCCCAGTCCAGCATTGAAGAAAAAAAAGTAGAGCCTTTTTAAAAAGCTCACCTGGTATCATGTAAAGCGGCGGCGAGATCAAAAGACGCGCGCGCGCACTCATTGTACATTGTACGCTAATGCAGTCCATTGAGAGATGCTATACTTTTGCTATAGAACCTTTATAGAGCCTTTATAGCGCTTATAGATTACGGGGATATAGTTGTATAGGCTTGCATGATTGTATGAGGAGGCTGCGTTTGTTGGGTAGACTTTTTTTTTAACTATAGCATAACTAAGCGCCTAAAGTTTAAAGAGTTTTACTATGGGAACTACATATTTTTCAGGAGTAATAAGTAGCTTTTACTTCTGAATAATGTAGCCTTGTAACAATTTTAAAATAGGCATGTTGACTGGGTGGCTAAAAAAATTCAAAATACTTGAATCTGATGGCCATAATACTGTGGATCTCATTCATCATTTAAAAAATAAATAGATATTTAGATTTAATAATCGAGTTAAAAATATAGAAGTTATTGATTTGAGTAGTTAATATTTACTTGCGAGTGACGGCTAACTCAGTATTTTCATACAAAAAAGCGTTTTTGACATTTCATAAAAAGTTGCTGATTTGAGTAGTACTTAGGCAAATAGCGTATTAATTTAAAAGTAATTACTTTTAATTTTTTACTTACAGTCTTTTATTTATTTCCGTTTTCAAACACGGCTTCCAGAGCTTCTAATGAGTAATAAATAACAAAATTGGTACCTACTTATATTTTTAAATATTGTTATATTTTTAATAAATAAACGGTAACAAAGTACCTTGGTTTGGTACCATGTTTGGAAAACAAAAACCTACTCCAAAATGGTTCTAGTCTGGTGGTTCAAGGGGTAGTTCCGCTATTCCATACTAGATGGCGCTACAAGTAACGATTTTAACATGCTTTGGTATGAATAAGTTAGTAATAATTTTTATTTCAACTAAAATGTAATATAAGAATTTAAAATGGCATTTTTTAGTGAATAATGTATCAAAAATGCCTGTGAAGTAATAAATATTTAAAAAGTTACCTTCCAACTTACTCAGGTCACCTGAGGAATCCTACTTACCCCGTAAAAAATAAAGGCGTGACTATAAATAAGCATGTACTCCATGCATGTAAATATATAGAAGGTGCATTGGTCTAGCATCTAAGCTGAATAATTACTCAACATTCAGCTAGAGCAAATAAAAATACTCAAACAGACCCTCAAAATCACGTTCATAACTATCTCCATAAACCAGTTCAGTTCAGTTCAGTTCATTTATTTCACGATTACAGGTTTCAAAATTAAATTAAAATATATCAATACAAATAATGTCATCCGTAATGTGATCATCAAGAGTATACAATATTAAATAATATACATACATACACATACACAAATCACGCCTTTATCCCTAGAGGGGTAGGCAGAGCAAAAACGACCTAATAATCAAAAGTCGTTCTGCCACGTCTGACAAGTTTTGAGGGTTATTACAGATGATAATGTATATTGCTATAGTGACAGGTTGTCAGCCCATCGCCTATAAATTGCAATACACTTATACCCTCGAATCCCTTAGCTGGTTTTTACAGCATGCCCGGGAGGAGATGCAGCTGGCACATTCTATGTTTTTCTATCACTCCCAGTCCAGCATGGAAGATAAAATAATATAAAATGTCAAATAATAATAAAAGAAAAAGCAATAATAATTAATATTAATTACAATTTAAAATTCATGTCACTACTTAGTATGGAAATGGACATTTATATATTAATTAAAAATTTAACTTAAATTAAAAATTACAACTAATATACTCTGTTACAGAGTAAAATGCATTTTCCAATAAAAGGTTTTTTTCCTGTCGCTAAAAACACTCCCATTCCATACCTAGGTCTTACTAAATGCTAGGATACCTAGACTAGACTAGTTAGTACCTAACTTCGAGGGGAGGTGTGCAAACGACCAAGGTAATGCGTTTCTGATTGCACTGCACTTATATTCCAGTTTTTCGGTTTTTCGGGTGAATATTGTCATTTCTGCAGTTGTGGTGTTTTAGAAATAGTAGATTACTTTAGAGGCCGAAAATAAAGCAATGTATGGTCGAGTAAATTTGGAAGGCCGAGATGCAGTCGAGGCCTTCCAATGTAAACGAGACCATACATTGCTATTTTGGCTGAGATTAGTACAGTACTTTTCTCTCATTTGCGAGGAAACAATAAAAATTCACTGAAAAATATACACTAATTGATTTCTCCATAAAATTGTGAAATTTAAAATTAGAATAGCGCCATTGACAGGTGCACATTCCATTCATTCATTAACTCTTTTTTTTTTTTGCGCATTCTGCCTTTAAAAAAGTTAATAATGTGAAATTGAAAACACCTAATTCATATTGTCCATACTAGTGTGTACTTTAAAGACCGTCATTACTGTCGTTTGGAGAAATTGCCGGCCTAGTCCCGCAAACAGTGAATGTACGCTTTGTTTTTTTTTAAATAACGAAGCAATTTCCGAGCAAATGGGAGAAAAAAGCATTGTGTCGATTTTTCGAAACATTTTCCTTTTTCGAAACATTTTCAACAACAAATTACCCAGAAGAATTTTATTTTTGTTTCTTGTTTTGTAAAATACAAACCTACATACATATACCTACATTACATACATACATACATAAAATCACGCCATTATCTACGCAGAGCAAAAGCGACCTTAATAAAGGTCGTTCCAACACGTCTGACAAGTTTTGAGGGTTATTATATTACAGATTATTATGTATATTGCTATAGTGACGGGTTGTCAGCCCATCGCCTTAAGTGCAATACACTGAAACCCTCGTATCCCTTAGCTGGTTTTTACAGCATGCACGGGAGGAGATGTAGCTGGCACATTCTATGTTTTTCTATCACTCCCAGTCCAGTACGGAAGTATATACAGGGTGTAAAAAAAAGTACTGCGTTCCTTTAAACCTCATGTTCTACTAATAATACAATACATCTTTCCCAAAGTACAAAAATTTTAGCTCGAAAAAAAAATTTGCCTTTTCCATACAAAACTGGAGATCCCGAAGAGCATCTTTGTATGAAAACGACAAGATTTTTTTCGAGCTAAAATTTTTGTGCTTTGGGAAAGTTGTTTGGTATCATCAGTAGAACATGTGGTTTAAAGGAACGCAGTACTTTTTTTTACACCCTGTATAACCCTGCATAGGTACTTAATATGGACGAACCACAACTAACAAATTGGGGAACCACGACTTTATTTTGTACATATTCAAATCCTCATTGCTAATTTTCGTTAATTTTTATATTACACCAAAATTTGCCGTCAGAAGTAACAAAACCAGAAGTTATTACATTTTTATATTCCTCAAAACGGTTCTTGCAATGTTCCCTTTACTTCAGATTTAGAATAAGGTAGACACCGTTCAACGTTCCGTTTTACGCAGCGTTCCGCGTTTTATGCGTCGTAAATTCGTAAATGCGCTCTTTTTCACTCAGTGGCGAGTTGGCACTACGATCATGGCAGGATCAATGGGGTTCAACTGCTGTGTTGTAGTCCAGTACTTGGTTATTCTACTCGTAAAATGAGAGGGTGGAAAAGAGACATAAAATTACAGTAAAACTTGTACCTACCTGTTTTTTACATGGCTACATAGTTTTGCGGTTTTATCTGGTAGATGTCGAAATTTTGATTACTTTGGCTGAATGTTTGATCAAAATGTAAGATGATTGATTTCTAGTAATAAGTTAATGTGGTGTGTGATAGCACGGTACATGTCAGGGTCTATTTCCAAGTATACAATAAAATCTGCACCTATGTCTACTTCTAAGAAGTATCAACAGATGGCGCTAGTAGGTTTTTAAAACGCGGTATCGTTGTGCTTTCGGCTGAATACGGCATCACACGTGATTTTTAGAATCGCATCGATCGAATGGACGCCGTATTTTTTTAAATTAAAATTTTTTTGGGAGATGTTCTTTATTTAACATCTCTATTGTAACAACTGAACAACTAAATAAAATTTGTATCTGAACAACCGAACTAAATTAGAGAACAATTCATGACACTTCACCATTTTCACATGAATATTTAATTGATTTTTGGGTAGATTACTGTAGTCTCTACTTTATTTAGCGACTTTCATTAATAATTTTGTAAAAAATTTTCCTTTCTTTCCAGAGAAATATTTTTTGATATAAATGATTTATTCCAAATAATTAACCCACGGCTGGTTGCGTGGGGTTTGTGCCTAGGTCTTTGCTTCAAAATTTAATGTAGAAGGTTAAGGTGGGCATAAACTTCACATGACCAAGTGACGGTTAATTAAATACAAAAGCGCGCCCTCAAATTCTATGGCTGTTCTCTTTCGCACAGACTCTATAAAAGTGTCATAACATAATTATGACATTAACATAAAGACACTAGCGCCACCACCCAGAGGTAAAGTTATCTGGCGCGGACTCTAGGAGCCGATGATGAAAAAAAAATGGTAATTTTTTTTACAGACAACAATTAAAAAACAACTTTCACGAAAAAAAAATACGAACTAAATATTGGATTTCCCATACAAATTGTTTGATCGAAGTAGGTAGTCATTTTATACAAAAAAGTCTGTTTTCGTATTTTTTTCGAGTAACTTGTTAAATTTTGTTGTCTGGAGCATCTTATCAGTTTGCGTACGACTAAAGAAAAACTCTGTATACGACTTTCGTACGTATTCGCTTAAAATAATCTTATTTTCACAGGAAAACTAATTTAGTAGCGGTTGTTCAGATACAAATTTTATTTAGTTGTTCAGTTGTTACAATAGAGATGTTAAATAAAGAACATCTCCCAAAAAAATTTTAATTTAAAAAAATACGGCGTCCATTCGATCGATGCGATTCTAAAAATCACGTGTGATGCCGTATTCAGCCGAAAGCACAACGATACCGCGTTTTAAAAACCTACTAGCGCCATCTGTTGATACTTCTTAGAAGTAGACATAGGTGCAGATTTTATTGTATACTTGGAAATAGACCCCTGACATGTACCGTGCTATCACACACCACATTAACTTATTACTAGAAATCAATCATCTTACATTTTGATCAAACATTCAGCCAAAGTAATCAAAATTTCGACATCTACCAGATAAAACCGCAAAACTATGTAGCCATGTAAAAAACAGGTAGGTACAAGTTTTACTGTAATTTTATGTCTCTTTTCCACCCTCTCATTTTACGAGTAGAATAACCAAGTACTGGACTACAACACAGCAGTTGAACCCCATTGATCCTGCCATGATCGTAGTGCCAACTCGCCACTGAGTGAAAAAGAGCGCATTTACGAATTTACGACGCATAAAACGCGGAACGCTGCGTAAAACGGAACGTTGAACGGTGTCTACCTTATTCTAAATCTGAAGTAAAGGGAACATTGCAAGAACCGTTTTGAGGAATATAAAAATGTAATAACTTCTGGTTTTGTTACTTCTGACGGCAAATTTTGGTGTAATATAAAAATTAACGAAAATTAGCAATGAGGATTTGAATATGTACAAAATAAAGTCGTGGTTCCCCAATTTGTTAGTTGTGGTTCGTCCATATTAAGT
>JARACY010001105.1:0-66204 GCA_029255725.1 Scrobipalpa atriplicella | reverse complement strand
AGTCTATACCTTAAATTTTTTTTTTTATAATGCAATAAAAATGATTCGTAACTAGACTTCTTGAAGGTGGTGTATCCCATACTACTTTATAATTACTTAAACGAAATAATTATATAAAATAAACAACACCCACAGCGGCACAATGTCTTTCTTCCCACACGCTTTGTGTAATTCAATAGGTAATACCTTACCTACGTACTGTACCTGAAATGGTTATTTTGAATACCTATTACAAGATAACAAATCTGAATCAAGATAAACATAAAAATAATATGAGTTGTTTTATTGTAAACGGCATGCAAAGTTTTGTCAGGACGTAAAGTGTTACAACTTCGTATCGGAAAACTCATGCTGTCAAACTTTGTTCTTCATCCGATGAAAACAACAGTGTAGCAAAATAGTCGCGCTCTGTTTACAATGTTTACGTAATTCAGAGCGATTCGTGTTCGAAAATCCTCCATGTCCGGCGACACGCACGCCGCTATCACTGGAAGCACTTTAAATGCAAATGGCGACAAAGTTCAAAGCGCACCGCACTGCAGCCTGCTTATACCAGATTTATACCCAAGCGTGATTTACTACTTTTACAACTCGAAAATTACAATATTTCAAACTTTATTGGCCACACTGGACTCGTACAGTTCATTAACCCGACGTCGGAGGATCTTTTATATATCTCATTTTATGTTCCGGATTTTCAACGTCAGCGAACGTAGTCTCTAATCTGTGCAGCTTCCGGAAGTATAATGTAATATTTATAAGAGTGTCTTAAGCTTCATCCGGGGAATGAGGGATGCGATAAAACACAAGGCTTCAAACGACTTTACAATGTCGACAGCGAGATGATGCTGCAACAGACTTGCTCCGAGTTTAAACAGTCCCCTCGCTCTTTGAAACACATAAAAGAGCTATTTCCGGACTGAAGTGAGATATTACTTTTCCAAATATACGTAATATTTAAGGTCTTTTCGTCGGAGGTCTCTATCCTTTTCCTGGTTAAGTGTCACGATCCGTCAGGGGTTACGGTCATAAAGTAGGGAATGTGTTTGATAGATGTGGCCATTATAGGCCTCCGTAGGTGCGTATAAGGAAGGATAACTTATCGTATTGTTACAGCTGATTTTAGGACTCTTTGTTCCTTACTAGTTTTTTCTCGAAAGAAATGGAGCGTTCCTATTTCAAACACGTGTTTTTACAGTTAAGTATAAATTTTGTATAGGTATAAGATTACCTATATTCAGTGAAAACTTAAATCTTCCTCCTTAGTCAGATACTTAGAGGTTCTTAGAAATCAGCCACAAAGCAACGTACAAAAACTAAGAACTACTTTTACTAAGAACTTCGTGTACTGTGTTAAAAACCGCTTTTACTGTGCTACGAACAACGTGCACTCCGAAAGAGTCGCCTTGCCCGGGGCCGCATTGCCCTCCACGGACTAGATACGATACTCAACAAACTATAACCTAAACATGAACTTTGAAACTCTGAAAGTATACTGAAATCTTTAACATTAGTATTTTATACAACGTTGTAGTATTTATTCCCTTGCGTTAAAAATCAAAAATGACTAATTTATGATAGGTATTATTCATCAAGTTCAGATTGCTTAAACAGAAATGTAAATACTTAGCATACATAAATGCAGCATAACATAAAAAGATTGCGCAATTAGTTGTTTGATAGTGATTTGTAGTACGATGTTTTAGAAATAAGTTACCTATTTGATGAGTATGACCAGAATCTAATATTTTAAATTAATTTTGTAGTATATGTAGTATAATAAAAACTTCAAACGAAGTTGTTTTAGAACTCTGATAGTAACTATAGTTAAAATTAATCGAACTATTTTCGCCGTCGTCGTTTTATTAAAATTAGATTCTACGAAACTTAAATATTTGCGTTTAAAATATACATGAATTTTCGCGCGGAATTTTCGTCGAGATAAAATTACAGTTGGATGGTTAGTTGGGATGTAAAATACAAAATTGTTAAGTGTATTTTAAAGAGAGCTATGATATGACAGATTTTATGCCCGTTGCTTATGATTGTGATATGAATTAATTTGATCTTGACATGTTTATGAGCCTTATGTTGTTTGTTCTAGAGAAAATCCAATTAAGACTGGTAGAACAATACGAGTATAATTACATTTTATTTCTCTTTGCTACAAACAGGTGAATTATTATTAACATGATGCTAAAAGAATAGGTATTTACCTATTGTCTGGTTAAGTTAAAGATTTTTGGAGCTGATTCAATCAATTTAAACTTTATTCACAAATGTTTCTTCATTTTAAAAAATATCTAGAACTTTTTTAAAACTCTTTTTACTACGGATTAATACATACCTTGAAACTCATTCGAGAAATGGAAGGGTTTTGCTCAGTCCGTAAAAAATCTTTAACTTAACCAGACATAGGTAAATACCTATCTTTTAGCATCATGTTAATAATAATTCACCTGTTTGTAGCAAAGAGAAATAAAATGTAATTATACTCGTATTGTTCTACCAGTCTTAATTGGATTTTCTCTAGAACAAACAACATAAGGCTCATAAACATGTCAAGATCAAATTAATTCATATCACAATCATAAGCACGGGCATAAAATCTGTCATATCATAGCTCTCTTTAAAATACACTTAACAATTTTGTATTTTACATCCCAACAACCATCCAACTGTAATTTTATCTCGACGAAAATTCCGCGCGAAAATTCATGTATATTTTAAACGCAAATATTTAAGTTTCGTAGAATCTAATTTTAATAAAACGACGACGGCGAAAATAGTTCGATTAATTTTAACTATAGTTACTATCAGAGTTCTAAACAACTTCGTTTGAAGTTTTTATTATACTACATATACTACAAAATTAATTTAAAATATTAGATTCTGGTCATACTCATCAAATAGGTAACTTATTTCTAAAACATCGTACTACAAATCACTATCAAACAACTAATTGCGCAATCTTTTTATGTTATGCTGCATTTATGTATGCTAAGTATTTACATTTCTGTTTAAGCAATCTGAACTTGATGAATAATACCTATCATAAATTAGTCATTTTTGATTTTTAACGCAAGGGAATAAATACTACAAACGTTGTATAAAATACTAATGTTAAAGATTTCAGTATACTTTCAGAGTTTCAAAGTTCATGTTTAGGTTATAGTTTGTTGAGTATCGTATCTAGTCCGTGGAGGGCAATGCGGCCCCGGGCAAGGCGACTCTTTCGGAGTGCACGTTGTTCGTAGCAACAGTAAAAGCGGTTTTTTAACACAGTACACGAAGTTCTTAGTAAAAGTAGTTCTTAGTTTTTGTACGTTGCTTTGTGGCTGATTTCTAAGAACCTCTAAGTATCTGACTAAGGAGGAAGATTTAAGTTTTCACTGAATATAGGTAATCTTATACCTATACAAAATTTATACTTAACTGTAAAACACGTGTTTGAAATAGGAACGCTCCATTTCTTTCGAGAAAAAACTAGTAAGGAACAAAGAGTCCTAAAATCAGCTGTAACAATACGATAAGTTATCCTTCCTTATACGCACCTACGGAGGCCTATAATGGCCACATCTATCAAACACATTCCTACTTTATGACCGTAACCCCTGACGGATCGTGACACTTAACCAGGAAAAGGATAGAGACCTCCGACGGAAAAGACCTTAAATATTACGTATATTTGGAAAAGTAATATCTCACTTCAGTCCGGAAATAGCTCTTTTATGTGTTTCAAAGAGCGAGGGACTGTTTAAACTCGGAGCAAGTCTGTTGCAGCATCATCTCGCTGTCGACATTGTAAAGTCGTTTGAAGCCTTGTGTTTTATCGCATCCCTCATTCCCCGGATGAAGCTTAAGACACTCTTATAAATATTACATTATACTTCCGGAAGCTGCACAGATTAGAGACTACGTTCGCTGACGTTGAAAATCCGGAACATAAAATGAGATATATAAAAGATCCTCCGACGTCGGGTTAATGAACTGTACGAGTCCAGTGTGGCCAATAAAGTTTGAAATATTGTAATTTTCGAGTTGTAAAAGTAGTAAATCACGCTTGGGTATAAATCTGGTATAAGCAGGCTGCAGTGCGGTGCGCTTTGAACTTTGTCGCCATTTGCATTTAAAGTGCTTCCAGTGATAGCGGCGTGCGTGTCGCCGGACATGGAGGATTTTCGAACACGAATCGCTCTGAATTACGTAAACATTGTAAACAGAGCGCGACTATTTTGCTACACTGTTGTTTTCATCGGATGGAAGAACAAAGTTTGACAGCATGAGTTTTCCGATACGAAGTTGTAACACTTTTTACGTCTGACAAAACTTTGCATGCCGTTTACAATAAAACAACTCATATTATTTTTATGTTTATCTTTGATTCAGATTTGTTATCTTGTAATAGGTATTCAAAATAACCATTTCAGGTACAGTACGTAGGTAAGGTATTACCTATTGAATTACACAAAGCGTGTGGGAAGAAAGACATTGTGCCGCTGTGGGTGTTGTTATTTTATATAATTATTTCGTTTAAGTAATTATAAAGTAGTATGGGATACACCACCTTCAAGAAGTCTAGTTACGAATCATTTTTATTGCATTATAAAAAAAAAAATTTAAGGTATAGACTGCGCCTGTTGTATCTCAGTTAACATCATTTTTCCGTGTCACTACAAGTGTTTTAATCACCTAGAGGTTTAATTACTGAGGGACGACCCATATGGGTGCTGGGTACGCGCGATGACCCGCGGAATGTGATTACGGTCACATTTATTCATGCTAAAAGCCCGTCCTGTAACACGCTTACTGGCACGAATAAACTGCTGTGTCCCATACAATTAATTAAATAAATATTTTATCCTCTTTCTAGGGTTCCGTTGTCAATTAGGCATAGGAACCCTTGAAATTTTGTTAGACCTGAACTGTGTATCTGTTAGTCTGACTGAATCATTTTTGTTCTTCTTCTTCTTCTGTCGCATGGGTTTCGATACCGATTTTTGGTTTATTGATGTTTTGAGCTGGATTCTTTTTTATATTTTTTATAGGCTCCTTTTACGTTACTGAAACACCATCTAAGCTATGGCACGCAATTAAATTACACCCTGTAGAGATTATCGAATAGTTTCAAAACTCGATTCAACTGGCGGAATCAAAATAAGCCTAACAATGTTCATTGACGCTAGATTGTGGGAACGCCTGTTCTAAACTGTCCGCGGTGTGTTTATAGCCCCACGGTGTCGATAAAGCGGATCAATGGCGCAGTCGATGGTGACTATTCTTCGTGAATCGTGCGATAAATTCACTGGCCGGTTCCATTCACTCCGCGATGGCTAACATTTCGCATTGTTAGATTGAAAGCCGTTGTTGAAATGTTGTCTTACAGAGATTATTTTGATAGTATTGAGATGAGAGTTTTCCTGTAATTAGCTAGCGACAAAAAAACATAATTGATCGGAAATGGTAGAGCGTTAATCAGTTTGAAAAAGACATACAGCATTTTTTTTTTCAAATTTAATTATTTATTTATTTTATTGTGTGAGTAATTTTAATATTATTAGCAGAAGCAGCAGAAACTCATCATCATCATCATCACCTTAGTTACATTTACAAAAACATCAACATTTATTTGTTATAAAAAGAAAAGAAATAAATAGGTAGGTATTTCTAACTTCAACAATGAATATAAGTTGTATTGTTTGTAGTTCCCACTACGTTATGTAAAGACAAATTAACCGTTGACAGGAACGTGCCGCTCGTTACTCCACCATGTGTTGTACAACTTGATATAATTGCATATTAAATTTAATCCCCGCGTGCTTCCCGTCCATTTACACTGGTGTCAAATTAAATAATACCAGATGACCGCGGGCGGTACCGTTATAAACTAGTTATACAGGGTGTTAAGAAAACAGCTGACCATATTTTAGGGTGTGATTCTGCCCATGATACTGAACATGGCCCATGAAAAAAATGGCCCTCCCATACCAATTGATATGAACCGTTACACCATTTGTATGGGAGAGCCATTTTCTATTCATATTTCGACCTATGTTCCTTAAGCCGTCGGTCCCGGTTTAGACGTAAAAGAGCAACAAACAAACAGAGTTACTTTCTTATAGTATTAGTATGGATTAGAGAGCATGTTCTATGGTCCCATTTATTTGACATATTCGAAAGAGATTGCATTAAGACAACATTTCAACAACGGCTTTCAATCTAACAATGCGAAATGTTAGCCATCGCGGAGTGAATGGAACCGGCCAGTGAATTTATCGCACGATTCACGAAGAATAGTCACCATCGACTGCGCCATTGATCCGCTTTATCGACACCGTGGGGCTATAAACACACCGCGGACAGTTTAGAACAGGCGTTCCCACAATCTAGCGTCAATGAACATTGTTAGGCTTATTTTGATTCCGCCAGTTGAATCGAGTTTTGAAACTATTCGATAATCTCTACAGGGTGTTAATTTAATTGCGTGCCATAGCTTAGATGGTGTTTCAGTAACGTAAAAGGAGCCTATAAAAAATATAAAAAAGAATCCAGCTCAAAACATCAATAAACCAAAAATCGGTATCGAAACCCAATGCGACAGAAGAAGAAGAAGAACAAAAATGATTCAGTCAGACTAACAGATACACAGTTCAGGTCTAACAAAATTTCAAGGGTTCCTATGCCTAATTGACAACGGAACCCTAGAAAGAGGATAAAATATTTATTTAATTAATTGTATGGGACACAGCAGTTTATTCGTGCCAGTAAGCGTGTTACAGGACGGGCTTTTAGCATGAATAAATGTGACCCGTAATCACATTCCGCGGGTCATCGCGCGTACCCAGCACCCATATGGGTCGTCCCTCAGTAATTAAACCCTCTAGGTGATTAAAACACTTGTAGTGACACGGAAAAATGATGTTAACTGAGATACAACAGGCGCAGTCTATACCTTAAATTTTTTTTTTTATAATGCAATAAAAATGATTCGTAACTAGACTTCTTGAAGGTGGTGTATCCCATACTACTTTATAATTACTTAAACGAAATAATTATATAAAATAAACAACACCCACAGCGGCACAATGTCTTTCTTCCCACACGCTTTGTGTAATTCAATAGGTAATACCTTACCTACGTACTGTACCTGAAATGGTTATTTTGAATACCTATTACAAGATAACAAATCTGAATCAAAGATAAACATAAAAATAATATGAGTTGTTTTATTGTAAACGGCATGCAAAGTTTTGTCAGGACGTAAAAGTGTTACAACTTCGTATCGGAAAACTCATGCTGTCAAACTTTGTTCTTCCATCCGATGAAAACAACAGTGTAGCAAAATAGTCGCGCTCTGTTTACAATGTTTACGTAATTCAGAGCGATTCGTGTTCGAAAATCCTCCATGTCCGGCGACACGCACGCCGCTATCACTGGAAGCACTTTAAATGCAAATGGCGACAAAGTTCAAAGCGCACCGCACTGCAGCCTGCTTATACCAGATTTATACCCAAGCGTGATTTACTACTTTTACAACTCGAAAATTACAATATTTCAAACTTTATTGGCCACACTGGACTCGTACAGTTCATTAACCCGACGTCGGAGGATCTTTTATATATCTCATTTTATGTTCCGGATTTTCAACGTCAGCGAACGTAGTCTCTAATCTGTGCAGCTTCCGGAAGTATAATGTAATATTTATAAGAGTGTCTTAAGCTTCATCCGGGGAATGAGGGATGCGATAAAACACAAGGCTTCAAACGACTTTACAATGTCGACAGCGAGATGATGCTGCAACAGACTTGCTCCGAGTTTAAACAGTCCCTCGCTCTTTGAAACACATAAAAGAGCTATTTCCGGACTGAAGTGAGATATTACTTTTCCAAATATACGTAATATTTAAGGTCTTTTCCGTCGGAGGTCTCTATCCTTTTCCTGGTTAAGTGTCACGATCCGTCAGGGGTTACGGTCATAAAGTAGGGAATGTGTTTGATAGATGTGGCCATTATAGGCCTCCGTAGGTGCGTATAAGGAAGGATAACTTATCGTATTGTTACAGCTGATTTTAGGACTCTTTGTTCCTTACTAGTTTTTTCTCGAAAGAAATGGAGCGTTCCTATTTCAAACACGTGTTTTACAGTTAAGTATAAATTTTGTATAGGTATAAGATTACCTATATTCAGTGAAAACTTAAATCTTCCTCCTTAGTCAGATACTTAGAGGTTCTTAGAAATCAGCCACAAAGCAACGTACAAAAACTAAGAACTACTTTTACTAAGAACTTCGTGTACTGTGTTAAAAACCGCTTTTACTGTGCTACGAACAACGTGCACTCCGAAAGAGTCGCCTTGCCCGGGGCCGCATTGCCCTCCACGGACTAGATACGATACTCAACAAACTATAACCTAAACATGAACTTTGAAACTCTGAAAGTATACTGAAATCTTTAACATTAGTATTTTATACAACGTTGTAGTATTTATTCCCTTGCGTTAAAAATCAAAAATGACTAATTTATGATAGGTATTATTCATCAAGTTCAGATTGCTTAAACAGAAATGTAAATACTTAGCATACATAAATGCAGCATAACATAAAAAGATTGCGCAATTAGTTGTTTGATAGTGATTTGTAGTACGATGTTTTAGAAATAAGTTACCTATTTGATGAGTATGACCAGAATCTAATATTTTAAATTAATTTTGTAGTATATGTAGTATAATAAAAACTTCAAACGAAGTTGTTTTAGAACTCTGATAGTAACTATAGTTAAAATTAATCGAACTATTTTCGCCGTCGTCGTTTTATTAAAATTAGATTCTACGAAACTTAAATATTTGCGTTTAAAATATACATGAATTTTCGCGCGGAATTTTCGTCGAGATAAAATTACAGTTGGATGGTTAGTTGGGATGTAAAATACAAAATTGTTAAGTGTATTTTAAAGAGAGCTATGATATGACAGATTTTATGCCCGTTGCTTATGATTGTGATATGAATTAATTTGATCTTGACATGTTTATGAGCCTTATGTTGTTTGTTCTAGAGAAAATCCAATTAAGACTGGTAGAACAATACGAGTATAATTACATTTTATTTCTCTTTGCTACAAACAGGTGAATTATTATTAACATGATGCTAAAAGAATAGGTATTTACCTATGTCTGGTTAAGTTAAAGATTTTTTACGGACTGAGCAAAACCCTTCCATTTCTCGAATGAGTTTCAAGGTATGTATTAATCCGTAGTAAAAAGAGTTTTAAAAAAGTTCCTAGATATTTTTTAAAATGAAGAAACATTTGTGAATAAAGTTTAAAATTGATTGAATCAGCTCCAAAAACCATGTCCCGGAAACTCATAAAAATGTTTTCGTTTTGGTAGCTTTCGATAAACCCAGTGAGTCAGAAGTAATGCCTTTCTCAGCTCGAGTCTTATCCTGGGTTTGACTGCAGAAAATATTGGATACCCACTATTTAGTAAGTACCTATACCTCGGTCTAGTAATCTGTGACATGAACTTCAGATCCGAAGAAAACAAAGTTGACAATTTGTTAATTTATAACTATGTTAGAATTTTCCCATTTTGGTAAGGACACTGCGGACTGAATCTCACTGATTGTCTGCTTTGGAGGGTTAAGCTAAGCCGTGTAGGTCCCGGTCGCTGTCTTTGATAGTGGTAGTTACACAAACCGTGTCAGGGGCCTATTAGCTGTGCTAAAAACTCTTAAAACCAGGGTTCAGAAATCAAACATTGACTCAAAAACCCTCTCGATAAGGAGAGTACTTTTACCCACATTTTTGTATATATCTTCGTTGTAAAGTCTTCGATCTTCGCCGTTGGCAGATAAATTGAATTGAGAGTTTTAGATTACCTGGTATTCAAGTTCCGGTCGGACAAAGGAACGATATTTTACTGAGATTTATTTTCTTTTAAAATACGTTTTGAATTCATTCTGTTTAATATTCTGAGAGGGATCATGTCTGAGTGAGAGTGTTTTCTCTGTGGCTTAGGTATATAATACCTAAACAAGGTTCAGCATTAAAACTTTTACATAGGTAAAATAATATTTTTAGAGGACACCTTCACTAGTAAACAAATACAATATACCTACGAATGTAGTTTTGAATACACGATCAATGGCATAAAGTTTATGATTATGAAAAAAATAAAGGTTCATCATATTGCGACAAGAACGACTACACTTCCATTACCTACTATTATTTAATCAACCATAAAATGGACTGTATTGTGTCTGAAAATAAATGATTATTATTGTTACTAATAAGAGCAGCAATACCATCTAACACGGAATTAAGATTATGCTTATGGCTTTCGATTTATGACCCAACTCTCCCCCACCATAATATCAAATGTGTCCTTCATTAGTGAAGATGAAACCATCATTTTGTAACATGTAACATAAGTGATACTGTTCATGACGGGCGGAACATCTCTGAAATGGAAATCATAATGCGAACCTCCTTACTTATCTATCTCCTTACCTATGGAAATAGCACATTTCGTGCATTAGGGGTAAGCGTACCTGCCAGGGTAATGAACTCCGTAATCCACTCTACGCGAACTAGAATTCAACAAGCCGGTAAATAATGTAAATGTGAATCTTAATAATAAACGTGATTTTCAACTGTAAAATAAGTACCTCATGTATTTTTCGTCTGTACTGTAACAAACAAAATGATAATCATTTATCCTCTTTATTCTCATTGTCTCTGTGCTTAAAGGATGCCTGACAGACGGCAAAGGTTTTTGGAAGGATTCTGTCTGTCTGTCCTATAAACAGTGCCTACATCTTAATTTTGTTTTCTCATCACTTGATTGAGTTCAGCTTATATATTATGAGTAGGTATCTAGGTATGATGATCGAACTAGCATTTTGGAATATTATTTTGACCAATTTGGATTTCCACCCTTGGTCATAATATTTCCATCGTGATTGCTCTCGTTATAGGTTTAATATTGTTCTTGAATGTAGCGAAAAATAACCTCATAACGCCGCGCCATGCTGTTTTGAATGGGATGTTAGAACAATTTGTTATACCTTTTTCTTTCTAACAAACAATACTAACTGAACTGAGTTGGGTGTCCTTTAGTTAAACAGGTAAAAGCAAGAATGACATTACAAAAAAAAAATACAATGTCCCTTAAAGAAAATGTTATTCAAACCTTCGCGAGAGGTGAGGCGAAAGATAATATAGTTTTTATCCATGGACTTATGTTTTTATCATGCTCTTGATCCGCCATATCCAGGCCTCATCCTTTCTATGCATTATAATTTTTAGACAAACTGAATATTTCAAGCTCTACTTGGAATTGGAACGCGCCAAGAGAATTGTTCCCCTGATGAATTGTGGAATATCAGTTTGGGCGAAATACGTTGATTTATTATTCATTGAATTCTAGATTTCGATATACAGATACAAATATTCTCTGAAATTGGACGTGAATGTAAATTAAATGTGAAAAGGTGAATTTTGGCTCTCTGTTTTTCGTGGGTACTGGTTTTTCGTATGTCATATGAAAACAACGCGATGTCACAAAAACTACGGGCCCTTTTATGCAAGGGTTGTTCCCAAATATTAAGGCTCGTATTTATAAAGCGATCTCAAGATTGAGAGCAATATTAAGTATGGATTTGACAGATCGTTTTGTACTGAAATGACATTTCTGATACGGACTTAAACTCACTGTCACTCTTGAGAGCTGATTATAAATACGGGTCTATATGTTTTGCTTTGTGATGCAGCTTCGTACCTTTCACGGAGTGGAATGGAATGTTCGTGCTCTATCTTGTTTCCATCAAATCATTGTGGAAGTACGAAAATGTTTTGAGTACACCCGTTCATATTTTTTTAGTTTTTATTCACTGTGTGGAAAACCAGGAAGTCTGTTCTTGCAAACGACAAAAAATAGTGCTTGTTGCGTAATATTAACGAGATTACAAGAATAGCAAAAATCATTCTATTTAACCGACTGAAGTTGTGTATTAACTCCCATGAGATGAGATACTTATTTTATTACCCACTCAAATGCTATTTATCAATATGTTATGCTTATGAAACTTACCAAAATAAGTAGGGTCCTATTTATATATTGAAAGTAAACAACCCAAAGGCAAAAGTTTACAGCAAAGTTCACACCGGATGTGGTCTACCGAACCCAGTTTGCCCCCCGACCACGCCCATGATGTAATCAGTCTATTCACTGACCTCCCAGAGGATTATTATCTTGCCGAATATTTAGCCGGAAGCTCCTAAAGGATCTCACTAGAATACTTACTTATTATGTAAATGGTAAGAAATAATGTGCGTAATTTTCAGGTGCTTTCTCTGTGTTAATTTTTTTTAATTAGGTAAATTTTGATTCATAAAGACTTAATAGAAATAAAATCGATAAGTAGTTAATAATTTAATTAGAGACACGGTACATATTCTAACAGAATTGGCAAGCAACATAATTTTTATTAATCATTACCTACACAAAAATATTTGATGTGTAACAAAGTAAGAAAGCATAACGATTTTCTTGTTATACTATAGTTAAGTCTTAAGACTGGTACACACAGTGCCACCGGCAGTGCAATCGATTTTAATAAGATTATTTAAGTCACAAAGAGCGAAGCCAACCAATCTCTGTCAATTTACCTTTCTAATGGATTTGTAGGAATTTCCCGAAATAGAAGTAAAATATTTTTAGAAGGACAAAAATATCATTTCAAAAGCGCAACACGTACGCTTCTAATATCAAAAACGTGTTTAAATTCTCTTTTTTTGAAATAAATCTGAATAAGAGTCGTTTGAAATTCAAATAGAATATTGCACTTCCTGCCGAATATTTTTCAGTGATGTTTTTTAATATCAAAAATACCTATTGTATTTTTGTTTTCGAAAACTATGAAGTTACGGGATTAATACTAAAAACCTTTTATTACTGATAAGCTACCTAAACTAGACTTCTTTTTATAGCGAGAAAGTAAGTATCTTATATCTTCGGAAAAGCTCGTTAAACCGCTAGCCTAGCTTAATTAAGTTAGCATTTTTAAACTAAGGTCTATCTATACGTATAATTAGACTGCAGCTTTTTTTCTTATGAAAAGTAAGTGACCCGCAGCAAATTATCAGACGTGGCGGGAACGGTTTTTGTACCTAATCTGTCTATTGGGATACATACCTAATTATACGGGGCTTAAGAAAATTAGCTGACCAAACTATAGGGAGTGAAGCTACATATGAAACTGCGTTCCTCAATGAACATAGGTCGAAATATGAAAAAAATATTGGGCCTCCCACAATGGTGCCCGTTGCTCGACTAATTTTGTATGGGAGGCCCAATTTTTTTTTCATGATCACACCATTTATGTTCATCAAATTTTTTTACACCCAGTATGTAAGCGAGTCATTCTGGAATGTATCGCTTCTGATCCCCAATGGTCAATAGTGGGGTAGAGCTGTTAGCGGGTGTCAATGCTCGAACATAAATCGTCTCTGCACCATTAAGCACGCACATAGCGCTCCGGTGGTCAAACGAGACGACGGTGTAAAATATCGCGCACTAGGTACTCCTTTTGCTCCTGACGTCCTAATCCACAGAAAACATAAATGATTTGGGTACAAATGATTATGAATATTTAAATTTAGTTTTTATGCTAAAATTTTCTATTTTGGCAAGCATACGCTACCGCTTCGCTGGTCAAAATGAGTCCACGGTGTAAAAAGAAAACAGTTCAAACCGGAAAGCGGCGCGAAGCTGCTTGAAGCTGCTTGACGAAATTTTCGAGTTAAACAAAGTTATATATTGTTTCGCGTCGCGTCGCTTCCCGTTGCGAATTGACCCTAATCTTAGTTAAAAAGGTTTACGTGTAGGTACGTCATTTCAGACATTTAAAACAAGAATAATCTCCTACTTACATACTGGAAGAATAATGGTCTTGATACCTTGCATAAACCAAGATCAAAGCATTGCTATCGTGACTGAACAAAAAGTCAATGAGAATCTTTGAATAAGTTATAAATACAGCGCTTATTATTTTAACTCGACAGTATTGAACTGCCTACATTTACGAGCAAAATATTATCTCATGAATATTTTATGTTATGAATAGAAAAAAGGCGTGATAAATGAGCGTTTGAAACTGGCTACGACTTCCTAAAGACCAATTTGGCCTGGGGTCCTTACCCTAACCGGCTTAAGTGCTATTATGTGTAAAATATCTGACCTCCTACCACCCTTTTGAGGTCCAGACCGAGGATTTATAGCTGGGTATATTTTTAACAAAATTAAGGGTAGAAATCCAGTGTCCCTTGCACGACATGCTAAAGCACAATACAAAATACCATACCTAATAATCATCACATCAGGTTACGTATGATTTCATCAAAAGTATTTTATTTGTCTTGCGTGCCGTTTCAGTTTCTTTAATCTGATATTTTATTTCGCACAACGATACATCTTATTCACTTTGACAAAAATATGGATAAGCTTGTAACGATACTTCAAAGGTGTTTGCAAATAAAACATGCGTTTCTTTCGCTTTCTATCCCCGGGGGCTGAACAGGAATGATATGTTTTTGTCCCCTGCTTGGAGACATTAGAAATTGTTTGTGTGTATGATGAAATTCTACGACAATGCGTGTTTACGCAGGACGTAGGTATTATGTAAAATTTTACCAATAACTAGTGTAATCTCAAATCTGATTAGACATCAAATAATTTAGCTAAAAGCGCTATTATGGCTATTACAGATTAGGGTTCGAATGCGAGGTCATTAAGATAATTAAAATCGTGCCCTTTCATAGTATGTATTTACATGCGTCCGACAGGCCTGAACAAACTCCCAACCGAACCCTAATTAAATTAAATCACCTACAAGTGTACTATGAATGAAGCTGTTTTGTAAAGTTTGATTTTATATTGAACTAGGTCACTAGAACGGAAATATCGCTGGAAAAATATTTAAAATTTTTGGACGCGGAAAATAAACGTGAGGATCGCGAGCGTTACATAAAAGATTGTCTGAAAAAGCCGCAAAAAGCATCCGTTTGTAATGGTCGTATTTCAGCGAGAAGCGGTATAACTGACGCAGTTGGTGTAGGTTTTAGGGTTCCCTACCAAAACGATGCTGCACCGCTCGAGGATATTTCTATATTTTTGCATAGTAGGTAAATACAGTGTTATAAGTGCTGTATCACGCTCTTAACAAGGCATGCCGCGTCACGTCGTGAACTGACTGTATCGTATTACTATGACCGCTTAAGATGAACTCTGTTACTTTATGATTTGTTTAATGAACGTGTTTTTGGTTTTGTATTTTTTCCGAGTTGCGTGTTAATATTGCGCTTACAGAGCCCTTTGTGTGCACAGTCAATTCACACATAACCACGTATAGTATTTTTTTCTTATTTTTACCGGGCATGGAGACTGTGAATCATTCAAAAGTAGTGTAAAAACGTCACCAGGGTTCCGTATCTCCTGGCTCGCGGCCAAACGGTCAGAGGCCTATGTCAACATTCAATTACACTCCCATTATAGTTTCAATCAAGTCTACGAAGGTAATAATATGGGGAGCAGTATTATTTTATTGAAATCCTACAGGTTGATATTTGTAATTGTAACATCGTTCGTACATTATGTGGTACATGCTTAAAGAGGAAATGTGTTGTGTATTTCCAAATATGGATATATTCTCACCTATATCGTGCTTGTATTAAGTATACATCGTCATAAGTACCTAAGTCATTTTGTGATATCCGACGCAATAATTGAAAAGGGCTAAGTATAGCCAAGCTAGGTATAAGCAGCATACCTAAATTATAAGCCGCTCGCTAAATATTTAACAGGCAGCGGTTTTTTGAGGTTCATTACGACTACAAGTAAGTACACTCCCGTAATCATTACATTTCTTGCAAACACATTGTTGTTTTACTAGAAAACAAAGGCTTTAGTACGAAGTGTTGCAATGTAGCTAATGAGCAGAAATAAGCGGAGAGAATCCAACGCAGCAGTGTGTGATGCTGTTAACTAAATACTTAAGCCAGGATTAGCTTTGTTTCTTATAAGCTTTATTGTTTGTAAATGGTTTCACACCAAACTAAGGACATTATTATGTGACATTTCCTCTTTTCGCATTTGATGCTTTGTTTAATAATCTCTACCGTTTACCAAAAAATCAACACAGAAAGTGAATTAGTAAAAAAATTTGTGATTTAGGTACTCGTTTCATTGCAACTTCAAATGTATGTGTTTAACTCACTAAACGATATTTTTGTTCATTATATCTTCAAATTAGTTAGGTATCTATGTAATTCTTTTAGAATAATTTTATGTATTTTGAGAACCTTTTCAAGTCTTTCCGAGATCATCGTCTTCCACGTAGGTTTAAAAAGAAATACCGCTCATAATACACATTTAAAAAAACTATAGAACCATAGTAGAATCGTCTAGAAACACAAAAAAGGACGGGAATGTACCAAACGGGAACAGATTGCCCGGGACAATATCCGCGCCCGGCTGGACCAAAAACTGCGCAAAACGGCCTTCGAGAGATATACGCGCCAATATAAAATACAAGAAAAACCTACTCCGAAATTGGATAACTTTTTTGCCAAGCGAAGGTCAGGATAAGCTGAGAAAAATACAGACAATTATTTGCGGAGAAACATAACTTTAAATCCATAAAACAGTGCTTTTAGTAGATTTTTTTTTTCAAAGGAAATGAAATCATAATTTAAAATACATATTTTCCTACATTTTATTTTAGATAAGAAATTAGGTACCTACATTTAGCACACTCTTTGAAGATTGCTGATTATTCATTTACATTCCGTTATATTCCAGTACAAAAGCAAATAAAGGAAAATATGGTACGCAGTACGCACGCACTAAGAGCTTAAGTTATTACGTTTCCACAAATTAATATTCTAAAAGCGGAATACGAGAGTATAAGTGAAGGTGGGATAATGGGAGACTTTGTTAGCAGGGCAATGTCAAGAGCCCACTTCAGTCGGTCGACCGTTCTCTGGTTAAAGACCTCTGCTTTAGCGGCGAAAACGTTTACCATTCCATTAAAGCCCTCGTTTTGCATACAGCCATAGTACAAAGAAATCGTACCGTAGTAGAATATACAAGGAGTAAAACTGAATTATTTTTTCCAAGGAACGTAGGTCGAAATGTGAAAAAAAAAATGGGCCTCCCATACAGATATGTAATGGTGTCACCGGTTTAATTTTTAATGGGAGGCCCAAATTTTTTTCTTTCATATTTTGGCCTATGTTCCTTGGGGAAAGTTTTTCAGATTCATTGGTAGGTTTACACCCTATAATTTGGTCAGCAAATTTAAACGAATTGATATTTCACTTTGAACACTGTAGTTTCCCTACAAACAATTCCTGAAATTTTGATGTAGAAAATAACCGCTTACCTAATACTGTGTCTACCTCAGTCTAAATTTAGAAGGGAATTCTACCCAAGCAACCGTGTTTTGATGTGCAAACTTCTGTTAATACGCCCCCACCATTTTACCAAAAGTTTTTAGGATTACAACTAGGTACTTACTTGTGGAAGTACCTACATGGATGATGACTCATCATCATCATGGGGTGCCATCTTCATATTGAAGTTTAGAGGTCAGCATTCGGTATTCCCTCCGGTCCTAGGATACTGCGTCCTCTACTACTAAATGTTGACTGAACGTCTAATAAGGAACCCTAAATCAAATGTATACTAAATAACAACAAAATGTTTTCCAAGAACCTATACTAGAAGAGCACAATTTTCGCTATATTTAGGATGCGAGACGTGACGTAAGCTCTTATCATCATAACAGCTCGGTCTAATAAGACGAATGCCTTATAAATAATTCCGGGAACGGATTCGTATTAAGCGGCAATATGATGGCTAAACGGGCCAAAATGAACGAATGAAGGACTGAGCGAATGAACGACCGGACCTAAACGACCGAAAACAATTACCGAGAAAGCGTTTCCCCATTTAGGTTTAATTTGTATTAGGTGTATTGAGAGACCCAATTAGCTATTTGCTATATTTATAAACAACTCTCAATCAAGTGGTGTGAGTATAATGATTAATATTTAGCTACGATTGTAAATACTACTTAAAATTAATTATTTAATAACGATCCTTAAAGAATAGATAAAAGAGGAAGGAAGGGAAAGCTTTTAATATCCTGATTATTTGATTCATCAAACCGTGAAAAGGGTCTTTATTTTAGATCAGATTGAGTTCTATTTATGATAAAACCAATTTTCAAACTCATCGTAGTAAATTATAAGTAAATCCCAATGCTTATTCAATATTCTTTTGATATACAAATAGATATACATTTTGAGGACGAATTAGTAAGATGTAGAATTCAAATGTCATAAAATTCAATTTGCAGAATCGAAGTGAAAACATTACATTTATCATAACATCATCCTACTTTAAAAAGAGGGTAGAATCTTTTGGCCTAAATTATAGAAGAAGTAAACAGGATTAAATACAACTAGGTATTATCAAGTCACAGCTAATTTCACTAGCTAAGCTTCGAACAGTTTTATTTAAACACTACGCACAACGCTCGCTATTTCCTACGCTTTTATAGAAAACATCTTGTACTGAGAAATGAAGTAATTTCCTAGAAAGGAAATAATAAAGAAAAAGAAAAAAATCGTATCATAGGTGCAGAATGTATTAAATCAGTTTTCCTGGTAGTGAGTATTTGGCTAAACTATAAGGAAGGTTTTTTTATGCCATAGAGAATTACATGCATGAACAAAATTTTGTACCGGTAAGAATAATTTAGGAAAGTAGTGTGCGTGCCTAGGTCCACGTATATTTGGTTTTGAATTCATTACTAATTTGTTAAAAAAATGCAATCGGTAAATTAGTAGGTACTTACAAAAACCTCACATTGTATTAGCACATTTTTTAGGTGAGTTTACCGGAGATATTTGTTTAGGAATTCTTTATTAGCCACCTACTCGTATTTCGTTTTCCTATTAGATTTCTATCGCAACTTTTATTGAAATTCCTTTTTCTATTACATACCGGGAATAGCGAGTTCCAGTGATTGTTCGCTAGATAAATGCCAAACGATTTCTTTTCTATTGAACCGGCGCCCACGTAAAGACACCTCGTTTGTTTTGAATTAACCCTGCTCTACTACATAAACGTATCTATATTTGTAGGTGAATTGAATCTTTGTCTTTGCCAGAAAAAGCTTTTTTTGACAAAAATAGCTTTGCCCGTGACGCAGACTGAGTTGAGCGAGCTTATTCAAAAGAAGCCTGTTCCTTCTTGCTTTGAAGAGATTTGCGTTGTATGATAATTTGTTTGTGGATTTAATAATATTGATTGAATTATATTTACGATACATTTAGATATAGGCTGTGTAAAAAATAGAATGATCCTCAAAAATGACGTTGTTTAGAAATGATTAAAGTAAATTGAGGATGAAATCCAGTTTACCCCGCTCCAACTTGTTTTTATTCCTATAATCTCATTCCCATGAGCAAACAAATTCAAAAAGGCACGGCTCAAAATATTTATTTTTCATTCCGAAATCCCTTGCTTGATTCCAAGGTAATCCCAAAAGATGGGTAAATAAACAAAACGTCGTCGTCTCAGCTCAGAGGCGTGACTGCTTGTGCTTGCGTTCGTGTACAAAACGAATGTAGGTAAAATCTTTGGGTAGAATTGATTTGGAATGTTTCCTTCTGATTTCACTTGCCAAGCCGCCAGCGTCACGTGACAACATGAGAAATGGTAAACGCAAATAGATGCCGTGACTGTTTGCTCATTTTGTTTACTTCAAACGTTTTTGGAAGATACTTACTGGGATGATTGCTCAAAATTATTTATAAAATGTCGTAAATATTGTATGACTGAGCGAGAACGCATGCGAGCGGCGGCCATTTATAGATCGTTTCTTTAAGTGCACGGGTTAATAAATCCCCTAAGTTCCGCTTTGCAGTGCAGAGCGTCATCTCCACCGCTAACACTGGCAAACGCCACTGTCGCTTTCAAAGTGTCGATGTACAGTACTCGTATTTATGGTCTTTTACTTGTAAAAGAATCTTTGGGTAGAATAGATTTGGAATGTTTCCTTCTGATTTCACTTGCCAAGCCGCCAGCGTCACGTGACAACATGAGAAATGGTAAACGCAAATAGATGCCGTGACTGCTTGCTCGTTTTGTTTACCTCATACGTTTTTGGAAGATCTCAACTGCTGTAAATCTTAAATGCTGCAAAATGACGAAATCAATCAACAATAATTTTGTTTAAGGAGGCCAAAAATGTTTATTTCCTGAAAGAAATTCATTCTTAAGAATTTTCAGTTTCAGTTAGCGGGACAGCCTATATGCTGAACTGTAACACCAGTTGTGTCATTGTTATTGTTGTGTTGTGTTATTTACAATAATCAATTAAATATTATAAAAGTTTTACTCAAGTAGCGTTATTATTATAAATTATGATAAATAAATACAGCTGATTGTTCATTTAATAAGTGCATTGCCAAAACTATTTACAAGGATAAAGGAGCAGTTAAAATGCCTCACGTTACACCTACCGTTATACCACTTACCCCATTTATCTCTTGGTATATAATGTAAATTTAGCGGAATTACGGTAAATACTCATGAGGGTAATGTTTTACATTATAATGGGAATAATTTACATCCCACACGTCTTATTTAGATGCTATATTGAGGTAATTGTCGCTATTTTAAGTCATTATCATAGATCTACATGATTACCATGATGAAAGCCTTTAGGGAGATAGAAACAGAGTAGGTATTTAAATGTAAAATTACTTGCTATTTTTCATATTATCATATTTGTAGAATCATAATATTGTATCTTGAGGATTGCATTCATTTTGTAAGCAATAACAAAGAATGTTGGGATTCAAGAGAGAACAGAAAAAGAGAAGAGAAAATATACTAAAATAGTGAAACGATTCTTTCGAATAAGTCCACTTACTTTATCAATTAAAAATCTCACAAATACTTATCATTTACCCACAGGATGCAATGATGAAAAATGCTGTTATTCTAACCCATACTAAGTAATACGCATTTTCCGTGATCAGAATACATGATTTAGTAATTTGCTACACACATACTACGCCGTAGCAACCTCGTAGCTACACTCTACAATCTACGTACTCACGTAACTCGGCAGTAAAGACTACGTTCCACTATTTACTTTGAGGGCAATGAATTACCCCGTAGTTTCCACTTCCTCTTTCGCCGACTTCTTCGCAAGTCAACAACGGCGTTTGAGTAGGAAATTGAGTTATACCGCACTGCGATGCAACCGTGTATGCGGCTTTAATGAACAACCTCTATACTCATGTACATCGGTAGCAAAGGGTTACTCCACTGTGGTCCAAAACATTTGATCCCAATTTAAGTCACGGTAGTGAAAGCGTCATGTTCCGCGAGAGGCTGCCTGCCTTGTAGCCACAATCCTATCCGAGTTTGGTGACAAGCAGTTTGATGTTTTCTATCGTCAATCATCAATTTATTCCTTTGCCAAATTGAAGAAGAATTTTGGCCTAGACTAGAGTCAACAGCGAAATGTTTAGGCTGTTAAGCCTAGAAAAACTGATTTGCAATTATAAGAGTCTTTTCAGACAATTGTAGTTAGATTAAATTGTATTATTTTTGATTGACAGTAATGAATGATTAACAATTTAACGTTGAATAATTCAGATAGAAATAAAACTTTTTTTTTTTCATATAATATGTGACATAGTGTGGAACATTTCGATAAGAATTTTAAAACCAAAAAGACTTGGTAGGTAAAAGAACAAATTGCTCAAATCGTGGAGGAATAACCCATCGCAAAACTTGTGCGAAAGAACCTACTTGTGAAAGCGGGCCAGACTTTGGATGTTTTTTTTCGTATCTTATTAATTTTTAGGCTAATTAGGTAATTTAATAAGATATTCTATGCTGAATTTTTACTACAAGACCGATTTCAAAAATTCCTTCACCAATAGAAACTTATTTTACCCTGAGCACCTATAATGGCAGTCTAGAATACTATTTATACTTTGATGTAAATATTTTTAAACTGAACTGGAATATTTTTTGTCACAACACAAAAGCAACGTTAAACGAGCTTTTGTTAAATTGTTCCTCTTTTACAAACAGGAGCCTCCTAAGTATAAAAATGAAAAGCGGAAACATAAAATTATAACCTGATAGGAATCTTATAAATTTTCTCTTATTGTCGGGAAAAAAATGTAAAGAAACGATCATAAATGGTAAGGAAGGTACTTAAGAGCTCATATTTATTCCTTAAAGAGAAGATTCCCTAAATGTTTTAAGAATTTTATTTACCAGTAATAGTATCTTTGGGACTACCTACACTACTTAGGTATGGGATAAAACCAGTCAGTGCCTTAACTGGCAGTGCGCCAGAGTTAGCAAGTATCAACATGCGCCGAGCTAAGAGGCACTTAGTAGAAATGGTCACAGATAGGTAAGCTACTGTACTCCAGAACCTCAGTAGTAAGAGCTGAAAGCAGTATGGAGAGTTGAAACTGAAAGCTCACTGAAATCTTGTCAATGCTGTAGAATAGATATATCAGAACGTAAATTTTTACGAGTGTTGTCATAACATAACTTAAGTACCTACATAAAATTTTATGTTCCAGGTATTCATTTCTTTCTTTTGATCTTCATCCTTTACTCTCTTTTTCAAACTAAAACACGAGAAACAAGCTATCATATTTTTATTGTCTTTGTAGATATTTTCGCAAATTCTATCTTACAAGGAGGTGTACCTTTAGTTTTTGTTTGTTATTTCACCAACTGTTACATATTTTATGTTACAAAATCAAGACAGTTATTCCATGCTTGACTGGAAACAATAGAAAAACACAGTTTGTGCCATCTGCTGCACCACCCAAGCATGCTGTAATAACCAGCATAAGGATTCCGGTTATAGTGTACTGTAATTTACACCTGTCACTATTAGCGATACATATTTCAATCTCACCCGCAATACATGTCAAAAGTGACAAAGACGCCTTTTACTGGTCGTCTTCGCTCCGCCTTACTTTGTGTATTACAGACATTTCTCGTAAAGAGAATATAATCTACAAGTAAATTCCACAAAAAAATAATCGTAGCCTTTAAAAATATGTACTTACACAAGGTAATATGTAAACAAAGCAATACAACCCAGTCACAACGAAAAACAACAACCATTAGAGGGTGCTCTCGATTTTGACTCTCGTTCGCTTATGCAAAGTATTATTGCTGAACACATTCAATTCTTTTTATGATCACACAAAATCATTTGAGAACGACTTTAGCATCCAACCTTCATAGATAAACTTTTATGATATAACTAGGTCATAAAAATTTGAAAGGACGTTTGAAATTATCTATTTTAGGAAATAGTGTCCCTTATCTACTGCTGACTGCAACAAAGCAAGGGTACTGATACCGATTCTGAATTTCTTACATATAACTTTGTTAAGCTAACTTAAATATTAGATAGATAAAGCTTACTTAGATAAGTTTTGCAAGTAGATTCTATTTCTTGGATCCAACTGAAATATCTGTCAAATATCGTGGAAAACCGATGAAAAACTGTGTCATAAGTATTGGAATCGTATAAACCCTTAGCATGCTGCCACGCGATAATGAATATATCTCTCAAATCTTCATACAATCTGACAGATAAATGTTATAAAAGATGTCTATCGAAGCCTTATCGCGGCTGCATGCTACGGGGGCTGTATCGATCCAACACTCCTTTTTTGCAAACATAAACTCACTTTTTTTACACAGAGAGACTACTCTTGACCGTCGTTTAATTTAATTAGAGTATTGGTCACGGTTTTTCAGTCCCAGTTAATGTTTACTTAGTATGCCGTCATTGAAGTAGAACTTCGGACGACTGAGCCCGGAGTTTATTGTTAAAGATAGTGAGGGGACAAAATATATCGAGTTTTCAATTACATAACATTTAATTAATAGATTTATTGTACCCATTGTATGTATGTAACGAATTAAAATATATGTAAATAGCTTATTCAACTTTTAACAAATTATTTTATAATGATTTTAGGGGAAATGAAATTCTATTGAATAAACTTCGAAAGTATTTAAAAGCTTAGAGGTTCATGATGAGTGTAGGTATCGAGTATTAACTTATTTATTTAATTTTATTTATTATTTATTTGTACTTTTTTTTTTTTGTATTTTAATATTGTATGGGTAACTGCCTGAAGCAAAGATATTATTATTATTATTTATGTCACCTAAAGTGTACCCCAGTGTTCATAAATAATGTTATCCTTACGAAATTTCGGGATGTTCATTGAATTTTTGAATTACTTATACCTACTTCCCTATCTATCAGTATTTCAGAAATTATAATGATATCGATATCAAAAGGTATCGATAAACTAACATCACTAGCAGCCCCATTGCAGCACTTGCAGCATTAAGCACTAGAGTTGCGCCAACTTGGTCCGTAAACACTTGGTTGCTGTTTAAGACCCCGAGTCCCGTTTGCTATATTTTGGAGGGTTTAATTGGCCCCCGACAAAGTTGGCATAAAGTACTTTAATATGTTTCCGCCTTGCTGGCAAAGCGACAAATTTCAACAGCTCTTGTTGGACAGTACATAGTTACATAGTTTACATACCTAGATAAAAGATACGCATTTATCCCTAGCGGGGAGAAAATGTCAGGTGTTCACATTTCAATACTTTATACCGCAAGAGACTACTTGCCTCTACGGGCTAAGTACTATTAATTTATCTGCGAATAGATTTGAGGACCGTAGAGCTATAAATGAGCACTGAGTAGTAATCACCTACCTGAATGACGTCATCTCGAAAACTAAATGAAGGTCAGTCAACGAAACTGAAACCAAATTCGAACTAAGACCACATGATCAGATTTTATTTTTGTTTTCCAGAAGATTTGTTTTTGTGAAAGTTGTTCAGTTTTGTTAAACTAAGGAACCTCTAACGGTTTTCGGGACTCCGTCCCTTAAACCCTACCCTGTATAGCAGGATAGAGTTTAAGGAATGTTTATTTTTACTGTCGAATGAAATATCAATAAAGTAAATTATGTCCATTTGTATTTCTCTTGGGAACTTACAAAGCACTTTTGAGGGTAGGTTTCAATACGAATATAGCCTTTCTTTGTCTTCGAGACACTTTTGTCAGCAGTGGCTCATTACTTGGAACTAAACTTTAGTCTCTGCTCAGCTTTTACTCATCTTTTACTGTTTTGACTCAGCCATCTGTAAATATTTTACTAAAGAGTGTCAATTTGGGCAAACATATTTCTTAAAGTATTTAAAATTTGTCGATTATTTTTAGATAAGACTAAAATTTTGTGTATGAATCTACCCATGAAACTGAACAACTTTCTCCATGGATAGGTAGATCGAAAACTGAAAAAAAAAATCTGTCACTGCTATCAAAATGTTACTGCTATCCAAATATGTCAAACCCATTGTATAATAAAATCTCAAACCCAAGGACATACCTGCGATAGTGGGTGCAAGGACTTTTTTGTAGTTTAGACTGTTTAGTGTAGTTTTGTAGTACCTAGCAGTGGGACACTAACGGCTAAATAAGATAAGATAAGGTACCTATTGATTTTGTTATTATTTTTCTTGTAAAATTGGAAAGCCAAAATAAAAGCATCATTAAAAGATATGTCAAATATTAAGCTAGCTGAATGTCTAACTTCAAAGATCTTTTAAAACTTTATTATATTTAAGTTTACTTCACTGGGCATGAAATTTGATTACATGGTTCAACTATAAAGTATTTGCTTTAATCCTTTACTTAGTTTGAAATTAAATTTACACATATTTTGTTAATGAAAATATTTAATTTTATACTTGGTACAGTCAGCAAAGGAGCTGTGCAGGCCCGCTCCAAACGGATGAAGTTATTTCAGGAGATTATTGATGATTTGGCATGAAAATTCGTATGATTTTACAATTAATTTAAACTTCATTAAATTTACAAAATTTCAAATAATTTCATCTATTTCGAGCGGCCCTGTACAGCAATCGTATTTGCCGACTGTACTTACCTACCAAGAAAATTGTTCTAATAAGTATCTGAAGCATTTAATCAACCGCATAATTTGTAGAATTTCCAAACTAACTTAGCCTGTTTAATTAGTTTGCGTATTTTGATAAAACTTACTTCAAATAATTAAGATACGTTGCGTTTCAGTTTAGGTATCTAGTTATAAAATTAGACAGCAGCGTTACTTCGGACATCTTTCACCGCGCTTGCCAATCCACCCACCAAACTCCATGCGCTTGGCAAATAACCATCAATTACAAGAGGCCTTTGTCCAGCAGTAGATAACACTTTCGTTCTTTGAAGATAATTTACACAGCATCATAAAACCCAATCTATAGATTCTTCTTGCTCCATCGCCTGGGTCTATAAATTAATAAACTATATCCCAAAGGTTTCCTCAGTGACTTTTATCCCCTGGCCTGCTGCCAGCGAGATCGGTACTCAACTTGTCACGTGGTTTACTACCATTGAGAACTTTGCCTAAAAGCCAAAAGCGCACTCTTATATACCCTGTGATCTACCTATATCCAGCTATAAGTTTCAAGTCGCGGGATTTTGCTTGTGCTTACAATGTCGCGAATCAATTTCTAAGAAATCCCGTATTTAGTTCTGAGTTAACTTTTGTTTCAATGGTAGTAAAATGGGGTAAAAGATAAGTATAGATACTTAAGCCCGTATTTATAATCAACTCTCAAGAGTGACTGTGAGTTTGAGTATGTATCAGTAATGTTATTTCAGTACAAAACGATCTGTTAAATCCATACTTAATATTGCTCTCAGTCTAATTATAAATACGAGCCTTAGATCCGGATGAACGATTCCACGTTAGAGAAGGTAGGTAGGCTCTGCCAAAAAACGCGTGGCATGCAACTACTCCTTCCGCCAATACGTAGCTTGTTGTGTTTCATCGGAGAGTGGGATAATGCGAATAATAATAAATAATAACACATACATTTTTGGAGGTTATTCACTATTTTAATTAAAATCGCGCTAACATTAATTATTTGCATGGTCATTACGGAAATTCAAAATTTTCTGATCCGAATAATTTACATGTATTAACAACACAAGTAAATAGAAATTCACTATTATAGTTTCAGCTAAATTACAAAGTTATTCAATCAGGGATTCCAATTCCCCATAAATACAGCTATTTTATTAACATGTTTCATTGATAACTTTTGTTTCGAACCTCTAGATTCCCATCCCATGGGCATACATAGAAATACACACCCCGTAATAAGCCATCAATTTTCCTTTTTTTCTTTACTTAACCATAAAACTCATCGAAGATAGAAGCTACTATGATAGAAGAGTTACCTACTCTGAGATTAAGATAGGTTTGTTTAACAATCCGATTTGAAAATTATCAATTGCTATTTGATCGTTAGAAGTTTTGCTCTTTATTTGCAGCAACACATCATATGTATTGATTAAATAACTTGGTAAGTATATATTGTGAAGAGAGTTTTATTTATCGACATTTGTTTTTATATCTGTATTTTAAAATAAAAAGACTGTAAAAAGCTACTGGACCCTTCTTCGAAAATCGTTTAAGATTCAACTTACATACTTGCACAGCATTCTCTATTGCTATCAAGGTATTGTATTATTTTCTAATTTAAAGTCTACCCCTATACTAGACCTTATAGAGTTCAGTTGAATAGAAATTCAAATACTTACATTACCATATTTTCCAACTCGCTTCTGTGTGTGGGTGTAAGATACAGTCCGTAAGCGCCCAAGGCTTTCTTAGCAATAATTACAGCTTGTCACAATATTTCAGATAAACAGACTGCTTTCTTGGCTTCCTCCGCCGGATACCGACCGTGCAGTGTCGTCGTAAAGTTGAAAATTACATGAATTTGTAGCCGCGCGCAAACTTATGCCGGCGGCGTGTGTGAACGCGCCTTAAAATTGTAAACAGGGCTAGTGGAAAACATTTTTCTAGGAAGTGTAGTGTGTTAATCTACAACTAGGTAGTTGTAGTTTGCACTTTAAACATAAATTAAACTGTCAAATAAAATAAAAAAGCAAAGTTACTCGACTCAAAACTCACACGAAAAGGAGAAAAAGAATTAATGGTCTTCTTCTTCTTCTTCTTCTTAGCGTGTCGATGGCAGACACTACACTGTTGCAGCCCAGAATTTGGCCACGTTGACAGCATTATCAGCCGCTGTCATGAGGTCTTCCTGCGTGCAGGTGAACGGGCACGCAGGGCACGATGTTAGGTGTTGCATCGTTTGAACTGCACCACACAAACAGTTCAAATCACAGTCACCTAAAAATCCCCACCTGGCCATGTTTTCTTTGCTCCGGCCGGTCTTGGACCAGAAATTACGTTTTGAGATTGGAGATTTTAATTTTAAATATCAACATAAAAATAGCGTCGGGAATTATGATCACGATGTTAGGCCCGTATTTATAATCAGCTCTCAAGAGTGACAGCGAGTTTGAGTTCGTATCAGAAATGTCATTCCAGTACAAAATTACCTGTCAAATCCGCACTCAATATTGCTCTCAATCTTGAGATTGCTTTATAAATACGAGCCTTAGACCAAATCCAAATCATGTGTTCTCCTGTGTCTAATATTCTATTGCATTAAAATTGACATTGATTTTGATATAAAAGAATGAAACAGATATCTTTGATAGTCTTTCATTTGATTGCCCTTTTCTTTTTAGAAAAAATATGACATTCTTTTATAATGTTAACGTCAAATTATTTCGCGTCCAATTTTTTGACATCAAAAACGATTCAAAAATTGACATATGACGTTACAAAAAACTTAGGTGAGTATATTTTATATTATGCAAATAAGAACCTATAATATTTGGAACTCTAGCCTTAGTCGACTGAAGCAAACACCCTTGCGGCCACAAACCGCAACGTATGGCCCCTTATCTGTGCGAGGGACGCTCTGTACATAACGTAACATTACGTCTTCGCATTAGGGTCAGTTCACACCGGGCAGCGATGTGAAGCAACAGGACGCGGCAAGAAGCTGCTTGGAGATGCATTTCGTTGTACCACGAAGAATTTTCGAATTCTGTCTACGCGACGCAACGCAACGCGCAGTTTCCAAGAGAATAATGGTACAATAAAGATTTTTGTTTACTAGTTACGCAAAAATATAGACATTTTTGTTTGACAGAACTCGAAAATTCCTCGCGACGTCACTTAAGTAGTACTTAAAATGAAATGCATCTTCAAGCAGCTTCAGGTGGCGTCGCGTCGCTTCCCGGTGTGACCTGACCCTTACAACCTGTACTACGGGTATAAACTGCGCAACCATGGTCGCTTGACCTAATTACTATAGAATCACAGATAATGAAACCGACTCATTTATATAAAATTTTAAAATACAATATCATTTATAATTTTTATGACGATAGCGATATGTTTAGAAAAAAGTTTTATTACAATATATTTCCGACCATTTTTCAGTTTTTTTTGTCAGAGCGGACAATTATTGTCAGTGAACGTAGAACATTTCTTGTACGATAGAAGTTCCTGTAAACCGTATAATAGCATACTCTGCAAACATGACCACCTCGTTAATGGAACGACGACTGGCCACTGTCTCTGAAATTGGACTTGCTGCGTCATTGAATCGAAGATTATGCTACCTTCTGTTCCTGTCCATCATGAGATTCAGTATAGAAACTTCGAGATTCATTCGATGGGAATTTAAATCTGAAAATACTTGACAAAGCCCTTCGCAACTTGATGAAAATGCCGTTCAAGAAACGCTACTGCGCTTTTCTGCATTAGTTACCAGCTTCAAACATCTTTGACAACAATCGCATAAGAATGCTATCAATTGGTAGAGAGCATAACATAACTAAATCTTTACCAAAATTGTTGCCGTCTCTCTCTGTTCTCTCAGGATATAAAAAGACAGATGACCGACTATTTAAGTCAAGATTTAGTAATTTTGTGCGCATACGAATTGCTCCCAATATGGAGTGATGCGATTTTTACCCGGCACCACACTTCTGGTCTGGGTTCTTCATATTATTAACAATAATAAAATATTCTCAGGTAATGTTATTGTATGATTTATTATTATTTAAGTGCGCCACTAGCTCTATAATATAGAGGAGTAAGTTCTCAAGGTGTTAATTAAATCACCTGAGACGGAGCCATCTCAAAAGCAAATGGAAAATGGATCTTACTCTCTCATGAATAACTTATAAACTTGCTTGTGGCTTGTATTTCAAGGTGTAGAGGACGTCTGAGTAGATTTCGAGGAATCATCTAAGTTGCCTCTTGCATAATTTCTAGTAAGTAAGTACCTAAGTAAGTTTTTTTTTACAAAATTTACCCAGCCAAAGTAATAAGCGTTTCAATTTTGGACGTTTGTGTTTCTTTTATTTTAATTGTTTCAAGCAGACGATGTAACGAATCTTGTTTTCCTTTCTTCTGCCTTTTTTTTAGATTTTTAAATCGACTGTTCAGTCGGCGGAATATGTGTGTGGTATCCGACCGACTGAACGTCCGGCCGACAAAGGTTCCTACGCCGAACGTTACGCAGGTATGTTGTTTATAATATATAGGTACATACAAATGTATATTTTTCGTATGTCTACAATAAAGCAAAAAGACTGAAATAAAATAAATATTACAACGTTGTTTTCAACGTGGGATTCAGTTCAAAAAACGTATCATGTTAAAAGAAACTGTCATATTCATAAAGTTGCATTCATTTTGAGCAGACTCAACGAGTCTGAAAACCCTGTAATGTTTTTTAAAAGCGAAATACCAGCGCGAAATAAATTGTCTTCATCTGAAAATATAAACTGAAAATGTGCTCTGGAATTATATTGAGAGAGTCAAGTTATCCGTCAAGTGTGAATCATAACGTGATCATAACTACGTATTTTGGCCTTTTATATGTGTGTGTGTGAGTCTGCGTATGCCTACATGTGAGAGCGTGTATGACGTATGTGGTGCGTGTGTGTGTGCATGTAAATATGGCGGTTAATTTAACTGAAACAATACAAACATAACCAACTCTGGCTGCGTTGGAGAACTTCGCAAACAAAGTCGCGTATGTGATAATTTTTTGTTCTTTCATTTTTTAAATTGATTATTATAATTACTTACTTTTTTGATGACTTATACCTACCAAATTGATTCATAGGAACTTGAAAGGAACACTAAGACAAATTCCTAAATCCAAAGAACATCAACTTTTGCGGGCACTTTGTAAAGACCTACTTCATAAACATCAACAACGAAGTATTTCTCTGTAAATTATGAAATATACCGTGAGAACGTCATATATCAGAGCCACAGGACAATTTTCCGCGCTACATAAATCCCGTCGTCGCAAAGTAGACAACGTAATATGAGATTTCATATCAGCAACGTCGGGGCTAATGAATAAATAAATTACTCCAGGCAACACTCAATTCTCGTTAGTTTCAGCGAAAATTACAGACGAGATTCTTCCACCACGGAAATTAAATTAAAGGAGCAAAATATCTCGCAGTGAAAAATGGAAAAAGCAAATACGGTTGAAAGCGAAATTGCCAATTTTGATGTAAATGATATAAATAAGTAAGCTAATAACTACCGAGAAATGTAAGCTCATTTCCAAATTATTTATAGACTATAACGTGTAACAGAAAGGGTATATGCATCGAGAAATGTGTGAATCTACCCATGAAACTGAACAACTTTCCCTAAGGAACATAGGTCGAAATACGAAAAAAAAAAATTGACTGCCCATACTAAATACGCTATCAGCTGATGCATTTTGTATGAAAGGTCACAATTTTTTTTTCGTTTTTCGACCTATATTCCTTAGGGAAAGTTGTTTAGTTTCATGGGTAGATTCACACATTTCTCGATGCATATACCCTTTCTGTTACACGTTGTATATAAGTACAATTGATCCGCCCAGACTTTATACCGTTGGAAATCATAATTATAAGAATACAGGATGATATTCTATACAAATCCTGTGGGACTAATTTTTAGAAAGGATCGTTTAATTAAAATAAACAGATGCGAATGGCTACCAAATTATATCCACTTAGTTAGGTACTATTACTAAGGGCTGCAATTCATTATGTCGAATTAGATAAAAGTTTGGCTCACCATACCCTCATCAACCTCCGCGTGAAGTTGTGTAGTGTATAGGTAGGTAGGTGTATCTAATATACCAAACTATCGTACAAGTCACACAGAAAGTGTTAAAGTCCTGTTTCAATACGATCACGATCACGTACAAGAAAAAGGCAGATGTGTGACACACATGAATCTTTAATAAGAACATATCCTTCTTTTTACCTGCAGCATCTTATATCTTTGCTGATGATGCGAGTACGTATACCTATCTAGGAGTGGAATACTTAATTAATTTTATTACCTGTTTCTTTCTCTTCCTGACTTCAATGCTAATTTATTCAATGCTAGATTACGGTGAAAAATGATCCACGAGCGGTCAAAGGTTGGCCGGATGGATGCCCCTGGGCTTCTCGCGCATGTTATCGATGAATAGAGTGCGTTACGTTTTGTTTGAAGGGCTTCAGGTTCACATATCTTGTTCTTCTTTTATCAACGGACGGTCGGCGTTTCAATTATGGTGAAAAATGGTCGGTGAGCGGTCAACGGTTGGCCGGTTGCATGCCCCCGGGCTTCTCGCGCACGTTATTGGTGGATATTGGCATGTCATTCCACTCACAGTCACAACTCATTTTAAATTTCGCTGGTTTGGTTTGGTATTTTTTTTATTGGGCTTTATTTAAATTAGCTATAAAATCAATGCCTACATGTTTACTCCCATGCTGGACTGGGAGTGATAGAATAACATAGAATGTGCTAGCTGCATCTCCTTCCGGGCATGCTGTAAAAGCCAGCTAAGGGCTGACAGCCCGTCACTATAGCAATATACATAATCATCTGAAATAACCCTAAAAACTTGTCACACGTGGCAAAATGAACTATGGGTCGTTTTTGCTCTGCCTACCCCATTAGGGAAAAAAGCGTGATTTTATGTATGTATGTATAAAATAATTTAAAACAACAGTGAAAAAAGGTATGTGTTTCATTCAGGATCTATTGGGAAAGTAGTAAGTGATATAGGCTACGGTGCTGCTTACTATCAGGTGGGCTGTAGGTATGCTTAGTTGCCGCTGTATAACATAAAAAAAATTGTCACCTTTAACAAAAATTGGATTAAAACATAGTTTTGTTACGATTAGGTACAAGATAAATTCTCTGAAATAAAAGATTGTTTATGTTACCTATTAATTCCCATAAGTTGTAGGTTACCTCTTCTTTGTAGGATAACCAGATTACAATATACCTACTTGCAGCTAACTTGCAGTCACGTCTTGAAGTTCGTACGAGCGCGAGCGGCAGATGTCCCAGATCCATGCCCAGATCCCAATGCATGGGGATCAATTCTAGACACATACCTACTAATTCCAAATTTATTCTTATTTCAACACATGCATTCTAAAAAAAAACATAAGTTTTTCAATGTTATATTTCACGTATTCTTCCTGCCATTAAGTATTTTTATACTTTTGTGATTTTATCAGCGTGTTGCAAAGCACCCAATTAACAAAATAGTTAAAATTGACATTCAAAACTTGTTAGTAATCTTAAAAGTAATACTACTATTGTATGCAGGTATACTATACCTTTTATCCAGTTCAAATTTAATTTTCAAAGTGAAGAAAATAACTTCAATTTTGCTTAGGGAAGTGTTATTCTAAAATCAAGCCTTTTGTAAAGCACCGCTAAAAATTTAATGCACTCACTGCAGGAATTTAGAATTACTCCACTTGAATAGTTTATTCCCATACTCCGACTCTCTAGGATTCTCATACCATCTTGACATAGCAATTTGGCATAAGTTATATCGCAATGTGCTAAAGAAATGTAGGTAAAGTCTTCGTAAAAGAGGATTTTCTTTGTTCGCTAAATGAAGTGCAACTTGAAGTCTATTCCTTTTAAAAAAAAAGAGTTTCAATGTATAAGTTCATCATTCTTAATCATATTAAGTACTTATAGTAAAGTTTTCTGTATTTAATATTATTTGCGTTAATTTAATTAGTGCCATGTCAAATTTCAAATAAATTGTGCCCACCACTTAGGGACATCATATTCTCATGCGCGAAAAATATGTGTCGACATAAGTGACCCAATTTGGTCAGCAAAAAAAAACATGGTCAGCGCTACCAAAAGTTTCGCAATATTCCCCATAACACGTTGTTGGTTGTACTGAACCGGCCAATTCACACAACTTTTTCCTGCCAGAGAATAAATTTGAAAAGTTTTCTTTCCGCGCGAGTGGTGCATTATCTCTTATTATGGTTTAAGTGGGCGGCACTCTTAACTTATCCCCAACTTAGTAACAAAGACAAAGTTTAATATAACAACCCAAGAAATTAAATATTACAGTTGAAAGTTTTAGTTTTGTGTAGGTTTTCTTTAATATATTCCATAAACTTAATGGGCGCTTTTCCACTAGACGGCACGGCACCGTCACGGCATGTCATCGATTCCTATAGATATTGTCACGTGATCTCGCCGTGCCGTCGCCGTTGCCGTGGACGTGCCGTCTAGTGGAAAAGCGCCCAATATCCACATCGTCCAACAAGGAAATGGCAAAATCTGAGCGAAGAAACGAAAATACTAAATAAATTACCTGCTTTCAGCAAAGCAAGTGAATTAAAAAGGTTCAAATCAAAAAGGAACGAGGAATATCCGTCACAGGGGATTGCGTTCAACATTAACGCAGATAGATCGCGGGCTCCTGGATTACAATGAATAAAGAATTCGGTTTTCGCAGGCCAGCTCTTGGATTAACTTTTTACCTTTTTTTATAAAGTGTCGTTGTCTTGGAATTCTTGGAACGGTAATAATCTTAGTTTACAGTGACTTTTTGGATGACTTTTACATTATATTTTTAAAGATTTTTGTAGTAATAACTTTCCGTTCCGTTATACGTAAAGAATTTCTCTGAGAATCTGTATAAGTTCGGACTGCTGTTTTCTGGATCCAATGATATGATCATACTTATTTACGTCCTCAGGACTCATTATAATAATTATTATTTTTATATGTCATAGCTTTATGTACTATAATGAATTTTCACATGTCATAGAAATTCAGTCTTCTCAATATAATAATGATCTTATCTTATCTGACAGACAATAATACCTAAAATGTTATTTTCTGCATACAACCATCGTACAATGAGATTGGAGATATTATCAAATCGTGGAAAAACTCAAAAACTATCACTCTTTACAGCTTCTTTCTTTAGGTACATAAAAAATATTACCTACGAAATTTCACGTAAAATTTACACATTTCTGAAAACTTGCTGGCACGCAACGTTCCTATTCAAAATGATTCATCGTAACAACCGTCTGGAGGATCGTTGCAAAAGATGAACGCCGACATTCCTCTTAATATTTTATCCACGGGACATCATATCACCTAAGGATTATTATTTTTAGGGTTCCGTATTTTGAAGATATTTTTAATTATAAAATAGTGGCAATCGAGTAATCTACCTTATGGTAAGCGGGTAACGTAACCTACAACACTTTACTTATATTATATCCCACTACATCATATTTTATACTAATTGGACTGCCAAGCTGGAGAGCAATGCTTCCATCCATAAGGTGCCTGATAATAGTACTTTCGCTGACTCTCTCATTCTTCAGATAAAAAAAAATAGGTAAAACACTTTTCCGTGGAAGAGCAGGAATACTTAGCCGTCGGGATAGGGATTGCTTACTCTAATACTCTAGATCTAGAGGGCTTTGCACAAAATTCCTACCTCTTTCAAACAAAAGTTGTCTCATCCTATATAATGGTGTAAGGGACAGCTTCCCGTAAACTTATAGGAATTGCTCAGTCAACAAAACTGAACCATCCGGAAATTCTTTCAGGAAATGAAAAATAAAATGGCTTCCCCATACAAATTGAGGTGATCATTTTGCATGGGGAAATATTTTTTTACTAACTTCCTTGTGAAAGTTGTTCAGTTTGGTTGACATTGTTTCGTTTACATCCGATTTAGCGCACTTGCACTTTCCTACACTGATGCATCTACGAAAGAGTACCTATGAACTGCGTAAACAAATCTATTATTACATTTTATGTTACATTCAGCGAATAGTTGGAAATACATAATATCAGCATTCAACCCAGTGTAATGGAAATCTAGCGGGATAATCTGCGTAGTTTAGCAGCTGGTAAACAATGCCATGATCAGATCCCGATCAAATCCAAAGTTATGGTATATCCGAACTTTCATGAAACTATTGTGACCTAATAAGTACTTACCAATATAGTTCAGTGATATTGGATACTCACTAAGCGAGTAATAATAATATTAGTGACACCAGAGTTCATCGGGTTCTTCGACTCGAAACCCACTCACAGTCTAGCAGCGGTTTTTCCAATCTATGTAGTTTTCCCGTGAGATTAAGTTTTTTCCTGCAGTATAAAATAAGCCATGTGTTATTCCAAGTTTTATTAATCTATATTCACAATTTTATCATACCTACGCTGTAAGATGGTACCATATTATAGTGTATTACGACAGTCAATTTGCAAGGAGTTTTATAAAATCACATGTAGAATTGAAAGGAGTTGCTTTTCGCGTAATAAATGAATCATTGATGATTACAATATTTTTGTGCTAGCAATTATGTAGTGATTGATAGACTGTGCCGCACTAGCCGATCCTGAATAGGACATAGTTCAAACTATAGTAGTCCAGTGTAATTGGATATCCAGTGCGGTGTAATCTGCGTAGATCAGGAGCTGTGCACAATAACTTCAGTTTACGTAGCACGGTAGCACGCCGGGATTGCTGCTGTGCAGTCAATTTGTAATACTCATTACAATATCGATTACGTTGCACTCCTGATAGGTACATGTTGTGCTCTTCACAAAGGGCGTTTGCACAATCCGTTTTATATGAGTTCTTTTTTCTGATACGTATTGGATACGAATCCAATATGGATGAGTGCACAAACGCCTTTAGGGTTATATGGTAAAATTCAATTAATTACTTACTTACCCGCTTACTTCATTGATATCTAGTCTAGTGTAGGTATATGTGATTGTGATTAGGTATGTTTGATCGGACGGTCAATGGTCGCGGCACAAATACTTAACAAATTAGTATGCATCGTATGATTGCGCGAGTTAAGGCAATAGGACAGCATCTCAGTAACAAGTGTTATTAAAATTGTATTAAAATTGAAAGAGTTGTATTTATATATAAAATATTACATAACTTCTTTCTTTGCTTACTTCTTCAGATCTCACATACATCATTCATTTCTACTTTCCTGACTCTCATTCCCGAGAAAAACTCAGTTACTTAGCCACAGACATAATGCGGTTTGCAAAACTAGTTGTATTTTATTTGATACTTCACCACATTAAAGATACTCGTAACTACTAACTACAATGAAATGAGTCCCTGATTTCGTGTGTTATTGTATTGCTCGAGCATTTCAAACAATGCATGTTATTATCTTGCACGTTGTACAGTATTATGATATGAATTTCATTCTTGCAATAGCTCGTTATAGGTACTGAATAGGGATCAAACTATTATGTGGCTACCCACATAGTAAAGAGTAGCCTAGATAATAGGGTCTAGCTAAACTAAAAACTAAACTGAAATAATACCTAAAGTATTTTTCTTTATTATTGACACTGCATTGACAATCCCTAGTGTTATTATCTTAATTAATAAGTCTTGTTGACTGTTTATTTTATAAAAAAGAAATAATAGGAGTTTTTCAGTCAGCAAAATTGAACAACTTTCACCTGCAAATTATTTTAGGAAAAAAATAAAATATTTACCACCTCTATTAGACGACGTCTAGGTATATAAGGAAAGCCAATATCATTTTTCATTTTCTAAAATAATTAACAGATGAAAATTGTTCAGTTTCGTTGACTAAACAACCCCATCAGTTTGCGGGAAGCTGTTCCTTACACCTGGTATTTATGCAGTAGACTCGCAATTGCTGATATAAAATCGTGTACCGCTGTCTACTTTGCGACGACGCGATTTATGTAGCGCAGAAAATTGTCCTTAGTCCTAATATATATGACATCTTCAATGCTTCAGGGGTTATTTCATACGTAACCATTATTTTGTTCTGTGGTAAACACAAAGGTAAATATAATATGATACTACAAAAAAGGAGCAAAAAAAAAACTGTAGCTGTTATTTGTAGGTAAGAGAGAGTACAAACATTTATTCTGAGATTTGTGTCGATAAGAACATTAAAACGATAATAACAGCACAAATTTCCCAAAGAGTCCGAAAATCAAATAAATAATTTCGTCTAAAAATATCAGCAGTGTTTAATGCTTTGGAACGGCCGAGGAGAGAGCAAATAGAGTTCCGTCAAAGGAACCGGAAGTAATAAGCAGTCCACTTGGGAAGTGCTTTCTGCTCAAATATTTCATTACATCCTGATTTTCAGTAAAGATATTTTAAACATTATCGATCTTTATACAGTTAAAATACTTATATGTGAACAAAAAAATACAGAAGCAGTTTCCCTGTTTCGGAGGGCCCATTAAACCGATATTCCAGCTCACTATCTCTGTTATTGGTCGATATATGAACCATGTCAAAGAAGACAGGAACCTCTAAGACAAATTACCTCGAAACTCACGCAACAGAGTAAAAAAGCAACTCTACAGAAAAACGAATAAAATTTAAAATATTAAAATTAATTATTTATCTCAATGTTTTCTTTTGCAAATGTAAATTTTACCTTCTAAGCACTTTATCTACAAGAATCAAAAGAGTAGAATAAAACAGCAAAATCTCTGAAAGGTCTCTCCCAAATCGATTCCTTACATCCAAAATTGACCCGTTTGCTAATGGCACTCAGGCCTGTTTGAATAATTGAGAGTAACTGAAAGCCCCACTTACTGCAGTTGTGTTTCCATATTGAGAATCGTTTTTAGTTTTATTCCCTAGGGTGCGTAAGTAACCTTGGAATAGTCTTTGGCTCTGCCAGAACTATCGAAGTCCTTACTTTACCTGTCAATGACAGTGAAAACATTGCAAGTGACGAAACATTTTGGTATATAGGTATAGGTTAGGTATACTTACTTATATTTGGTAATACTTTTTTTCTCTAAATTAATAGATACATTAGTTGGATGCACATCGGACCAAATTAAGTCTAATTGAGGTAATAGGAGCCCCATAACTTAATCTTACATCAGGTAGCCTACCTTCCGTGCAATATATTTTTGACAATCAATTAATTTTGTAAAAGAACCGAAGATGTTTTACGCAGGAATTTAAAAAAATATGACGTAAGTAAGTAGATCATTTACGTGAGATCCTTTTTTTAAGTAGCCTGTATTGTGTCCCACTGCAGGGCAACTTAAACATTTTTATTAAATTTAGATGAAATAATGTTCAAAATCATGTTCTTTAAAGCTACAAAGCTAAAGCACTGCTTTTCAAATTTAAATAGCCGATGAAATCAACTCAAGAATTTAGATTCGAATTCATAAATCGTGGAAAGCTTAAACAACCTTTGCTCGTGACAGGTGTTAAATTATGGACTGAAAATTCAGTTGAAATTCCGGTTACCTGGCGTTTGGGTAATTAAGGAAACCAATTGAATTACCTACGTATTTTAATTAAGATATTGATTAAAAGCATAAGATAACCAGCTGGTGGTTATGAATATGAGCAGCGATATAGTTTTATTTTTATTTTAATCATATTTATTTGAGATCACAACAAACAGTGGCAGATCTGGTGTAAGATGTAACTTTACTTGTAAGTAGGTACCTCGGTTTGTATGGAAAACACGCAAGGACCAAGCCCATCGATTTAAAAATACTTAGATGTCCTTTCTCTGCCCCTGTTTTCTCACCTGAATTAACTTTACCTGCGTTTTCCTCTAGTTCGTTGTCGGTTATCCTTGTATCTTGGTATCGCGACAAATCTAAAGATTTGAGGGCTTTAACAGTAACATAATAAATTTTATATATTTAAACGTAGTAGATTTTATGACCCTGGATATAAGATACATTAATTTGTTCTGCTTATTTTAGTGCCTACAGCTTTTACTACTCAATTTTATACCAGCTAGACCAATTTCCGTTGGGTAATTTCACATTTCCTCACAGCTCGTGTAGATTCAGTTATGGCTGCGCTGGTGCTAGCACTGACGGGTTTATGAAGACCAGTGGCGTAACTAGGTGACCAAGGGCCCTAGGGCAAAAATAAACTGAGGTCCCTAAACTAAACTACCATATAAAAATGCAAAGTAACTTTATCATAAATAATCATAATTAAGTAGGTATCATTCTGGACTGGAAATGAAAGAAAGACAAAGAATGTGCCAGCTGCATGATCGTAGACGTCCTGCCCACCCCATTTGTATGTATTAAGTATCATCAGCAAGCAATTTTTGTCATAGAAAATGCAGTAGTAGTGAGTGCGTCTTATCACGAAAATTTAATCAATAAATTACATTAAGGCTCGTATTTATAAAGCGATCTCAAGATTGAGAGCAATATTAAGTATGGATTTGACAGATCATTTTGTACTGTAATGACATTTCTGATACGGACTCAAACTCGCTGTCACTCTTGAGAGCTGATTATAAATACGGGCCTAAGAAAAGTTAACGCACGAAACGAGAAAATAGGGAGACGTCCCGTTGTACTAATATAGAATATAGAAGAATTGTATGTTTCTCTAGTTCAATAACAGGTTTGACAATCAGGGTTTGGGGGGCCCTCCGAGCCTAGGGGCCCCGGGTCACTGCCCCGCCTAGCGCCTGGCTAGCTACGCCACTGATTAAGACCTACTAGGTGACCTACTTCAGTGAAAGACGGCGGTTGTTTGGTACCTATATCAAACTGGAAGCATGGTGTTGTTCATATGGCTTTGATGGGTGTTCCATTTACGCAATACAAACGGTATATGAATGAGAAATATGCTAGGCAAGCAATCTACACACTGAGTGTGACAGTGTGTGTATGTGTGTGTGTGTGTGTGTGTGGTGTGACCTTCCTTGACAATCGGGTAAAAATATTAGCAGATCAAATAGAGATGGCAAGGTTCAAATAAAAATAAAAATTGGACCTCTCATACAAAATTACTGGAGCCGCTAACACTATCTTGTGGGCCTATTTTTTTATTTTTTTTGAACCTATGTTCTTTGGGGAAAGTTTTTCATCTACTAAATACTAATTAAAGATTTGATGTATTATTATTATAAGAACGATACTCTGTCAAAGTTATAGTTTAAATTACTAATTTAGCAAAATGATAAGTATCCATGATAGTAATTCGAAGCAACCACCAGCTCATCATGCCCACGGTAATGTATCATTTATATAATCCTGCTGTGTATCGCATCGCAATGCGTTTTCATTGAGTCCCGTTAATGAAGTGTCATGCGCATTAATGAGATTTATATTATCTCAGCTCCATTATATTATCTCGTTTCAATAAGTCGTATAAAACGCCATTTATGGTAAATTATCGATCGCTTTAAAGCTTAGAGAGGTAAGGTGAGTGTTAAAGACACTTTGGCCTTTGTGATGAAAGTGAGAGAAAACAAAACGCATTGGTTCGTCTCGTTTGTTTTGAACTGTTTCGTCTTCTGTTCGACTCATCAGAAGTGTCCGTATGACAGTTGGTTTGCAAGTGTAATATAAATAAGTATAATAGAAGTAGGTATATAGGTTCCATGAAACATAACAATGATAGGGTGTGCTGTGCTATAACTGTTATTGGGTTCTAAAATCTAAATGAACCATTATGGGGTCTGTATAGAGCAGGAATCCAATTACACAATCCCGGCCAATACCTAGCTGGAGCGATATTGGTTGTATAACGAAGACTAGCAAATATTAGCTGGCATATTGAAAATGCGCATATTTTGTACCTATAGAAGCGAGTCAGATTCACATATTTGGTGATATTGGATTTAATTTTAGAGTTATTTTTAATGTTCAAATAAGTATGAAGGAATATTTGTAGCGGATTACTTGTTTTTGTTGAGGAGGGAAAGACCTCGACGTTTCGACCATATTAGTACGATGGTCTTCATCGGGTCACGAAGATGGCACGCTACTGCACGTTAGGTGTGATTTTCGACTGCGATTCACGAGCCTGTACTCACTAACATTTTTCTAATACACCTAAGCACTATGTTAAAAAAAAACTAGTTTAAACAGGTACTGCGTCGACTATTTCTACGCGGCGTAGCTATTTGCTACACCCTCTACGGCGTAGCATATTCTGAAAGCTACAGATTTATAACAACTTTCTATTATCAAACTTTCTTTGATAACGTAGTACTTATTTTATCCTTACATAGTATAAAACTAAGTCGCTTCCCTCTGTCTGTATGTCTGTCTGTCTGTATGTATGCTTAGATCTTTAAAACTACGCTACGGATTTTGGTGCAGTTTTTTAATAAATAGAGTGATTCATGGGGAAGGTTTTTAACTGACTTTTATCACGGGAAAGTATGTCATTCCCACGGGAAAAGTTGTTTTTCTGGGCTGGACGAAGTCTGCCGGGTCCGCTAGTTTCTTTATATATTACAACTCTATCAAACAAACAATTTAATGCGAGGAAATCGCGAAACAAGAAGCAATAAAGTTAGAAAATAAAATTCTCGTAGAAACAACTGTTATTACCTACTAGTTACCGGCAAATCTCGCAAAGAATGAAACTCTAAGCATAAATACGACTGAGAACATTAATGGCCACTCGGAAACCAATCTTATCTGTCTTTTTTATGTTACTCCGGATATTGTTGTACTAAAACTAATACTCGTAAAAGCTTTACTATGCCTAGATTATATTACGACACATCGTAGATAAGGATAAGTATACCTATCAAACCATGGACATCAATTATTATAGTTGATAAAATTTTACATTTTGTAACTCTATAAATATTCTTATCAGAATAAATCGAATACTTTTATTTTTTGTGGCTATTATAAAAAAAAAAACCGGAAAGATGAAAACGCAATATTTTTAATTAATTAATATTTTTAGTACTGATCTAAGAATGTTTGTGTTTTGTTCTTTCAGAATCTAATCTTTCACCTTTGAGTTAGCATATGGTCTTCAGATACAAAAATAAAGGTTCTGATATTCAACCTTACGTATACCTTCCAAAGGTTTCTATAAAACTTCATTTCTCTAACCTAAATCAAGTGTTTTGGGTCAACATACCGGTGACGACACATGTTGTCTCTGTTTACATACAAATGTCGGGGCCCGATCGTTCGAGCCCGAATATATCACATGTTTAGCATAAATTGTAGCCGAAATAAAACGACCGCCCGCCCTGAGCTGATGCGGAAAACCTGCATATCAAGTGATTTGAGATTCATACATCTTATCTTTCTTGTTTGGCTGTTTTTCCGATTGCTGTGATATTTTTTCGCCATATTTTCAGGATTCTTTCAGTGACCTAAAATACTAGGGTATAATATTTAGGTACCAAACATAACAAACATACGAACGACATAAATATACCTAAGTAGGACTTAAAGAAGGTATTAAAAAATTAAAATGGTTTTAATCAGAATGGAACGCATGCATTATCATTGTCTAAACAAGGCCAGTAAGCCAAGTAGGTATGTACAAAAAGAGGTATGTAAAAAATTAATAATTAAATGTAAATCCAACAAATTACCAATCGTACCTACTAATATTTTCCACGACAGGACAATGAATAATAAAATATTACATCAAAATAAATTCCCCCATAACTACCGGTGGGGCCAAATTTAACCAACCATCGCTGAAACAACTGAAAAGTTATCTAAACTGACAGATGAATTCAACGCGAAGTTTGCAAGTTAAAGTTCGCGAATGCTCCTAACTTCGGGTTGTGAGTTAATTCAGTGAAACGTACACCCATTATATCATTTTATTCACTTCATTTGTCTCCTTACGTGCTTCAAAGTTTGATGATCAAAAATAATGTGTCTTTCTCAGTTTGTATACTTTGCGTTTGATACTAAAAAGTTGACAGCTTTATGCGCAATGGAAACAGCAATGTCATTAATTATGGTTAATGAATCGTTAAACCTTTATTATTTCTTATCCTATAAATACGAGTTCTAGAATTTTGTAAAATGTCCCAGTCCCAAAAGCTTTTGTTTTTAGTACCTAAATTTTTTTTTGTAATAAATTGTTTAGTAATAAATTGGCAGAGCCTTTAGTTAGGCACTTTATAAGTGTGCTAGTCCGGTGGACACCTTACTTTAATATAATAATTAATATTTTCTAAAACTTAAAATCTTAGACTAACATAATCATAAGCTACCTACTAATAAGTGGACCTATTTGTATTCTTAAACAAAAAGTTATCATTATTATTTAAAGGTCGGTAAGTAGTTATGCAATCTTTTGGAAGAGAGTTAAACTCATCCTGTAGATAAAGCCCGTTGTACGACTGCATGTGGTTGTTTGTGGTTGTGGACCGGAGGATCATTAGAGACAGTATTCTAATACCTACTACCTACTACGGTACGATTACTACGATTTGAATTTGAATTTGAAGAGATTCTGTGTTTGTTTTACTTGCTTATTACGTGTGTACATTTATAAAGCGTATCTGCTGTGCCGTTTAATTTATCTATCTACGTTTTTTTTTTTTTCATTAAAAAATATTTTATTTTTATTTTTCTAAGTTTATAAACGCACAATGTGATGATGATAAGTGACAATACAAACAAAGTGATTGATTCCATGGTCTCCGGATCTTGGGTACTTGAGCCTCAGATGACTATGATAACATATATAAAGTCCAGATTACACTAAAGACGCCTAAAACTTGCGGCTTAACACATAAACTGGTAAAATTTTACGATAAGTACCGATGTTTGTATGCGGAGGCGGAAGCCAAGAAAACCCTCTTCTCTAATAACAGTATGTTTTTTTTTATATTGAGATAAGTAAAGATATATGACTCTGGTCATGTGAACGTCAGATAACCTAGTGATTTTCAATCGTATCCTACAAGTAAGCAAATATAAAAAAATAGTCCAATTATTCCAATCTATTTTGTAGATCCATAATAACAAAATTTAATCTGCTTTTAAACTCCTAAACAAATCGAGTTTGAATCTCTCCCTACAAGAGGTCTCTCTTGAATCTCTCCCTACAAGAGGGGTAGCTCTTAATTCGGATATCTAAAATCGGCATCCACAAAATCCAATTATGAAGTCCTTTGATCGCACAACACAGCGATGCCTGAATGAAATATAGTTTAGTTTCGTAATAGAAGCCCTACAGAATTTCAAAGTAGCTGCCTGATTTCTAGTAGGTATAGTCGATAACCGATGTTGAACTATTGTTGTCGTACAGCTGTGAATTTGGCCATTATGAAAATTTTCTTACCAATGACACCCGTGGGATTTGTTTTCACGGCCTGCAAATCCTACCCGTGTGTTTTTTTTTGGTTTGTTCATAGTGGTTCTTCAACTCTGATAACTTTACACTCCTCATCGCAGGACGGATCAGATAAAGCTGATTCTGATTATGTTTCCTAGGTATGAAATATAAAATCACTGACCTAAACTATTACTTATGTACTTACTTTCTTTCCCAACCAATGAAATATTCTACATTCCCATAATTTAATGTAATTAGTTTAGGTAGAGCATACCTACAATATACCGTCACATCTTTCAGAAATCTGCAGTCTGCAAAACTTTAAAACAAACATGAAAAGACTTTCATTTTATTTCATTCGTCCATTTCCCCTGGAAAATGTACCGTTGGGAATAAACAACCACAAAACATTAGCAGGAAGACTTGCTAGCTAGTTAGTAGCTAGAGTCAAACGTGTTTTGTGTTTACGCAGCCCGCAGTCGGCCATTAATCAATGTTTTTCCAACGTTCCCCCCGTGTCACTCTTCCCATGAATCTCCCATTGTTCCCGGTAACTAACCTAGAAAACCGGTGCGAGGTTCTATGCAGCATCCTGCTTATTGCATACTGGCTCTGTAAATAGAAAACAATCCTTATTAAACTGTAGGAAGAAAATTAATAATCTAATAAGAATTAATTATGCGCCAACAAGCTCATTACGTATTATCATCCCCATAGTCATCGCTTTTGCGAGGGTTCAACGAATATTAATTTTCGTTTCTCTTAGCGCCATCTATCGCAGTGCCATTGAAGCAGTGGAGCTGTTTATTTTGGTAAGGGTTCGTACTTGGAAGCTGCTGCAAATAGAACTTTCTGGTTGGTAAGACTCTGCTAGACTACTGAGGTTACAAGGACTTCCATTAGAGGGCATGAGGCTATACAAAACTTTTTGATTGCTGCCAGTGAAATGTTTTGCTATAAATTGTTTTTTAATGTTACGTACCTAGTCAAAATCTCTTTCAAAACTACTCCAATAACTATCACTTCCAAAATATTATAATATAATATCTATTTTACTTATATAACGTGTTCTTTGAGTACCTACTAGTTGATGTAGTAGTAAAATATTTAATCCATGTAAATACTTTATCGTCATTTCTCGAAGCATATTCGTGTTCCTACATTAAATACCAGCAAATCGATTAACCTAGAATATATCGTGTCCTACCATGCATCATACGTGCTCAAACCCAGACGGTAGAGCATTTCAAAAGCGTTCTTGCTCCAAATGCAACTCACATTGACGTGCATAATATCTAGGATGCAACTAATGAATCCGGTGCGATGCTATTTCTAGCTGAAGTCGGGCACAGATGGGTGACACGGTTAAACTCTAGATTTGTTACAGAATTGCCCTGTAAAATACAAACGAACGATTAGAAAAAGAAAGTTTTTCTTAATAATGTTGTCAAATAGAAAATATCTATAGTTCACGTGTGATTTTAAAATATCGTATCACAAAAATGTGTCTATGACAATAAATAGTTTGCGAGCGTTCAGTGAGTGTCTGGAGTGTAAAGTAGTAAAATGTGAATTTAATGGACGTTGCAATGTCATGGAATTTGAATTTACTGCTGCGATGCGTTATCTTGACGTATTTTTGCTCTCTTACTTGCGGACAGAGATCTATTGGTAAGTTTACAGCACATATATACTAGTGACGATATTTTTTTAATACTAGTTATACATTTGATTCAATCTAAGAATATTAACAGTATTATAATAAATATGACGTGTCTTTTATTTTATCAAACACGTAATATTTTCCATGAGTCTCTATTAATTTATTTATATAGGACTTTCTTTTAGGAGCCATATTTAGCGAAGAAGAAGTTCTGTTAAAGGCGGCATTTATTGCAGCATTTACAGAAGTAAATCAAGGTTTTGAAGAAACGCCTTTCCAGATAGAAGAAGCCCAGGCCACTGTTGGAGACTTAACAAGTGCGGAGAATGCGGCATGTGAACTTATAGAGGTATTGGAAAATAAATTACCAAACGAGAACATGATCCTACTGACCACATGAAATACTGAATATTATTAATTTAAAATTATACAGAAACATAAATTAATACTGAACTTCGTAAATATGTATTTCAGAAAAGAGTGTTTGGTATAATTGGACCACAAAACAAAGATGCATTGCATCATGTACAGTCGATTGCAGACTTTTATGAAATTCCTCATATTTTGCTACATCCTGACGAGACACAAGGTTCAGACTGGTTTGCTGTGAATTTGTACCCTAATCACATGGCTTATTCACAGGTATGAACATACATTTTTATACATGTATGGGTTGCCTATTTGACACAAAGTATATATTTATTCTTTACATTTTTTTTATTTGTTCTTCTGCGCAGATTTTTGTAGATTTAATCCAGGCAAAAGGTTGGGAAGAGTTTACGGTAATCTATGAAGGTGCAGAAACTTTGCCGTTCTTAGATAATATTCTAAACATGCAAGATGTTGTGTCTGGAGACAGAATAGTAATATCTGTTGTACAGTTACCAGAAACTACACTCGATGGTGATGACTATAGGTAAAAACTTGTTTTTATTAATGTACTTTTTTAAATGTGACATATACCTATAAAGTACGTGCTGTCAAGTATGTGCTTACATGTCATTGATATTGGATAAAACAAATGGAAATATAAATATATTCCTATTGAATATTAGAATATATTCAAACGTACCTTCAGAAAATGTTAGTAGATAAATGTGTTGCAGAACACAACTAAAGACGATAAAGGCATCAGGATCATTAAACTACTTAGTCCACTGCAGTTTTGAAAAATTACAAGCATATTTGACGCAAGCGCAACAAGTTGGTCTTATGGCTGATCCCCATAGCTACATTATTATGAATCCTGATTTGCATACCATTGACATTGAGCCCTATATGCACGGTGGAGCAAATATTACAGGTACGAACGTTGTAGACATAGAAACCTGCTCAAAATGTTTTGTTGTACATATTATGTTATAATTTCATAACGTTATAAATATTATAGGAATCCGATTCTTTGACTTGAATGAAGAACATGTTCAAAACTTCAGGAGTGCCGTCAATGACACTGTGTTAGAACTGACAAAAGATAGTGAACCAATTGAACTTGCAGAAAATGCTTTAACATTTAATTTAGCAATGATACATGATGCTGTTGTACTAAAAGCATTAGCAGTTAACGCTACAGGACTAGAAGCAGCTCCAGAAGTAAAATGTTCTGAAAATAATTTCTGGAATATGGGGTCAACAGTTTTGAACTATTTGAAAAATGTAAGTAAAAGTTATTTTATTTTATTTGTTATTTTCAAAAACCACTCAAACAAAAAGAACTGAAAAACCAGACTGAGAAAAATCTATGGAATTTTGCAGATGGAGATTGATGGCATAACTGGACCCGTTGGATTTGACGAGAGTGGATATCGTTCTGAATTCGAAGTAGATGTTATTGAAGTAGGGGAACAAGGTTTTGATATGGTGGGTACTGTATTCTTTTTTATTTATCAAACTTTATTCATAACTGCTGGAGAGGCATGTGTCCAGCAGTGAACTGATGCAGGCTGATCATGATGGTGATTCATACATAACTTGTATCTTCTCATCAAAATAATCAGTTTTATTTTTATTTAAAGGTTGGTACGTGGAATTCAGAGGACGGTTATTTACAAGAAAGAAAGCCAAAACCTATTCAGGAGCTGGAAGGGTCAGATTCTATGAAAGGAAAACATTTTATTGTTTTGACTGCTTTGGTATGATTACAATTTTTACTTTTCAAAAATAAAAAATATTGAAAATGTTTTAGTAATATTGTATTTTTTTTGTAGAGTGCTCCATACGGAATGCTAAAAGAATCAGCAAAAGAACTAGAAGGCAACGATAGATATGAAGGATTTGGAATTGAATTGATCGACGAGCTATCCAAAATGAACGAATTCAACTACACATTTGAGATACAAGAAGATGGTGTTTATGGTTCTCTTGACAAAACGACTGGAAAATGGAATGGCATGATGGAGAAAGTTATTGATGGAGTAACTATCATATTTTACATTGTTTTAAAATATTTGCGCCTACTTTGGCATTTTTTATGGTCTGATGTGTTTGGTTAATCCTTGTCAGCAATTAAATCATTATATCATGAAGGTGCAAATTTGTTTCAGAGAGTAGATTTTGCTATTACAGATTTGACGATCACGGCAGCTCGACAAAAGGCAGTCGATTTTACCAGCCCTTTTATGAATTTGGGTATAACCATACTTTACAAAAAGCCGACCAAAGAACCACCTAACCTGTTTTCATTTATATCCCCATTTTCATATGAAGTAAGTTTGGCAAAACTAAAATCTCTATCATCACTTTTATTTTATTTTATTACGATTATTCTATTTTCAGGTTTGGGGTTGGGTAGCAGGAGCATACGTTGGTGTTTCTGCCTTAATGTTTCTACTTGGTAGAATGGCTTCTGAGGAGTGGCAGAACCCGTACCCATGTATTGAAGACCCAGAGACCTTAGACAATCAGTTCACTTTAGCTAACTCGTTTTGGTTCACTTTGGGTAGTTTATTGACTCAGGGTTCAGAAATTGCACCGATGTAAGTTGGATATGCCTTTTCAAATTTTCAATTGTGATCTAGCAAAAGCTCTGATGTTATATACTACCTATACCTACATCAACCTTGATATCTGAATCATTACTTAAGTTTATCTACTTTTATCTTTGTAGCTTAGCTTAATAATTTTATGTTTTCTTGTTTAGAGCTGTGTCTACCCGGATGGCAGGAAGTCTGTGGTGGTTTTTCACTTTGATCATGGTTTCGTCCTACACTGCCAACCTTGCTGCTTTCCTTACTGTTGAGTCAAAATTTTACGCCATCAAAAGTGTACAGGACTTGGCAAAAAACCCTTACGATATCACTTATGGAGCAAAGAAGGGCGGTGCTACACTTAGTTTTTTTAAGGTACGTGCACAATCAACCATTTTTCTTTGTTAACTTACCTATAGTACACGTGACAATTTTTTGTAGGAATCAGACAATCTTCTGTACCAAAAAATGTACGAATATATGGATTCGCATCCTGAATATCAGACCACATCCAACGATGAAGGACTTATGAGGTAAATTCTAATCTTCTTTATGTCTGAGATATTCTTTAAAGACGTTAGAGGCAGTTAAAGACACATTGCGATTGCCTTTCAGAGTAAAATCTACCTCGGAGAACTATGCGTTTCTGATGGAATCGACGTCAATCGAGTACATGGTGGAAAGAAACTGTGACGTAGCCCAAGTAGGCGGACTGCTAGATAGCAAAGGATACGGAATAGCTATGAAGCAAAGTAAGATTATTACACCATATCTACACTACGATAAGCAAGTATAAAACGATGCCGATATCACATGCCATTTTATTTTATTTTTTTCAGATTCACCGTACCGGCAGCCAATGAGTGAATCGATTTTGCAGCTTCAAGAGGAGGGCAAGCTTACAAGAATGAAAGATAAATGGTGGAAAGAGAAACGTGGTGGAGGGGCATGTGCTGTGAGTTATTCACTAGGGGAACAAGTGATGATCAATATTGGAAGTTAAATTCATCATCATTTACACCCAAGATTATCCATAAGCTATAACTTTTGGCCTACTGCATCCAATGGCAGTCTTTACGAGGTCATGGCCTCTCCCGGCTAGGAGGACGTCCTTCGTAACGCCCATCCAGATCCTTCCGATGCCATGCCTTTTTTAACCAATGGTGTGTCCATAGATTGGCTTGATAGCGTGATTGACTCTACAGTAAGATATTATCCTCAGGATGACGACGAAGGTGGTGGTGATGCTCAGCCACTGGTCCTGGCAAACGTCGGTGGTGTGTTTATCGTGCTTGTGGCTGGCTCAGCTATGGCTGTCATTTGCGCCTTCCTGGAGATGACTGTCGACGTCTGGATGATATCTCGTAAAGAGAAGGTAAAGTACACCTTATATCGGAATATAATATCTATAATACCCAATACTTACACAGGTACCTATGGTTGCCAAGATTATAAATATTTAAGCACATCACTTCAGCACATTTTGAAAAGTTGTTTTTCGTCAAATTTTGCGCTGCCTTTTGTTAAACTTTATTACTGTTTATAAAACATGTTTCCTTTTAGCAGATTTGCATGACCCAGATTGACCCCTACCCCTACCTGAATAGATACTGCGATTTTTCCATAGTCATCCCCTACCAGAGGTAAGTGCCCCTACATTTTCCCACATTTCTTACGATTGTGACATTAAGATAAGATTAAGACATCACAACATAATAAAATTAAATATAGGAATCACACCTTCATCTCACTCTTTAAATGTTATTTCTCGCTCTATTATTTCTTTTATTCTCAAATGAAGTAAACAGAATAAAGTTTATTTCTGCCACGGCTATAAAATACTTAAACAGTGACTATTTCGTTTTAGTCGCCCACGTACATTTACGATGCATGCTTAAAAAAATAGTAAACTTTATAATGTTTTATATCTTTGGTTTACAGGTTCCATTCAAAGAAGAGTTGATAGCAGAGCTAAAGTTTGTATTTAGCTTCAGCGGAGACACAAAACCTGTTCGGCATCGGGAGTCAACTGGCAGTGGCTCTGAAGAATCCAAGAAATCCAAGAAAGAGGAAGAACAGAAGAACGAAGATGTAGAATCTCATGTAGAAGAACCAGAAGTTGACGAAACTCCTCCTACACCGAAGTCGCATAGATCAGGCCACAGCCTTCATCCACCACACAGTAGGAAACAAAGTATAGCTATGGTGAGAGCCAGCAGCAGACGGCAGAGCGGTCAGAATAACAGCAGAAGACCTAGCATGCGGATTCGTAAATTCAGTGCAAGACTCTAATAAATAATTGGCATATTATCTATTTCTGTCAGAATTTTCTTATTTCTTATTTTATATACGGTGATATAAAAGGCGCTTTACCTAACTTCGGTCAGTAAGCAATTAGGGTCATGTTAGTATCAAATCAAATTATTTTAGTATCCTTGGCAAAAGAGCTTAAGACTTCCCTATAACTTTTACCTTGCTCAACTCAACTCAATAAAGATACTTTGCAATATTGTATGTATTATTGTCTTCCTACTCTTTACCTCCTGAACTTTTTTAATTCTAACAATATTCTAATGGTATCAGTATTAGCTGTGCCAAGAGAGTAGACGACCAATTTCTTCGAGTCTTATTTCTGGCCTAATTTACGCGGTGTCAAGGAGTCAATTAGGAGGCGGCTTGAAAAATGTCTTTCCGTCTATCCAGACATGTGCCTTAGTCAGTCAGGTTGACAGGGTATAATGAAACGAAGTGATTGAGCCACGCACACCAAAGGTCCAAGCGTTCTAGTTAAGACGCCGAAAGAAATCTGTCCTTTTCTAGAATGCAGTTAATCAGTGGTAAAACTTACTGTGGTTCGTCTATTCACCTTATTAAGCCGGAATGGTGAGAGGTAAGTCTATTCTAATTTTGACACTATATGGAAGCAAAAAAAATATTAATTTGAATGAAAATAGAATTCATGGAATAAAAAAGACCGACTTAATCAGCTTAAAAACTGTGACAAGGCATGTCTAGAAAAATAACATTGCAAAAGGTAACTGTAACCCTGAGGAAACTCGTTGACTAGTACGGCGGCGTAGCATTTAGAAATAATATTTTCTATGCACTAAAAAGAACTACATACTTTTTACTCTAATTAGAGTGGGTAATTTCGTTGTTTTGTCAAATTTGTATGACGTATGTTTTAATGCTGTCAAATAGTTCACTACAATAGTCGATGAGATTATTTTTTCTTGTTGTATGGGTTACATTTCCAGGATAGAGGGGTGCGAAAATGCGCTTAAAATGGTTCCAGTAAGGGATACTACGGCATGGCAGTGCTAGCTTCGCGCTGGACTTGTGGGGAAGCCTAGGCGTGCTCCCAGATTCCGACCTGCCGACCTGTTACAGTCAATTAATATCACCATTATACATATTTCTCTCTGAAATTATCCCACTGTTACTAAGCTTTTGAAGGTTTTTCTAGCCCATAAGGTATACAGGCATGTTTTATGTAGATACATGTAACATTATTAAAGATGAGTATAATATTATTTTTCTCACAAGCAACCGCGTCGATTTGTTTGGCTAATGGAAGCTGGTGGTCAGAGGTCGGTGTCCACTTCCCGTCCGAGAGTATAATAATGGCCGCCATTTGTCAAAACTATGCGAACATAGCTTCCTTTACGCAATATACCAAGAGTAGTAACTTTATATCCTGTAGTATTTACACAATAGCTTCATTTTACTCAGTTTATTACTGTGGTTTTGAGATTTTCACGATGGTTTACCATTACCACATTAATTTAAATATTTCAAACAGGATATTCACGATGGTGTTAATTTTCACGTCGATATTATTGTAGCGGTTTCACACTCCATTGTTCGTTTTAAAAACTTATCTTTTCAACTACTAAAATATCACGTTTTGTTTTTATTTGTTGTTTTATTTAAACCAACTAAATATAAATCTTAGTTCTAAATAAATCAACAAAAAACATAACAAACAAAAATCTTAAAACAAAATAAAAATGAAAAAACGTGGAATAAAAAAAAAAATGTTGTTTCAAATTCATAACATCTACTCCGAGTATGTGATTGAAATTTAATAATTTATGATTTTGATGCACAAAAAAACTGGATGTAAAAGACAGCTTCGCGCAAATTGATAGGTTGCTCAGTCAAAAGCTGAACAATTTTCAATTAGTAATTCTTTGAGGGAGTGAAAAAAAAACAATTGGGGTCCACATTAAAATTGTCTCATCGAAGCAGTAATTTTGAAAGAATTTCCTGGTGAAAGTTGTTCAGTTTCGTTGACTGAGAAACCCCTATCAGTTTGCGTTAAGTTGTCTCTTACATCTGGTAGATGCACATTTTAAGAATACTTCCTCCTCCTAGCGAACTGCACGCTCAAATCACTGTGTCTAGAATGCCTCGAACAATGCGAGTGAACACTCCTCTTACTGGACGTAGACCGACCAGACTTCATAGTCTTGGCTGACCTTAGGGAGCCCAGTTCGTCTCCAATCTCGTCCTTAGCTAGATCTGCATCGGCGAGTGCTTCTCCACTGCCTTCCGACTTGTTGGGACGTTTCACTGGCTTCACGTCACCTTGGAATTTGAGGGCAAACTTTAGTTCTTCGACAAGTTCGTATTTGAAGGTTGTCTGAAAAAGTAAGGACAGAATTTTATTTCAGATTCTCTCGTAAAAACAAAATATAAGCTTGCTTCTCACGCAAGTAGAAAAGCAAATTGGCAGAAGAAAGTATTTATTTTATACTAGCATGTGTGGGTAGAACAATTACGAATATAATTAATTGACCATTTAAAAAAACAAATTCAGGAGTGGTTCTATATAGCAAAAATATAATGAAATAATATTTTTTTGTTTGTTTTACTACTCACGAAATTTTCACTTACATTGTACTTGATGGAGCGCTTGAAGACCCACCAGAGCATGTCAACTATGGATATCAGAATACCAATGAGACAGCCGCCACCCAACACCACAAATGCTCCAGTCATGTTTTTCATACTGAGCTGCTTCGTCCCTTCTTCTTTCTTTTCCTACAAGACAAGCAAGGTGTCATAATATTAATACAAGTTTACAAAGTTTACAATTTTAATATTTTGTTTTGACTGTCACAAAAATTTGACGTAAAAATATGGACAATACAACAAATGTTATGTTACAAAATATTCAACTCCAATTATATCTTAAATGAAAATTAAATCATTTAGTGTTGTACTTTACGGTGCAGCACAACCTTGATTAGTTGCACTCTACCCCCTTAGGGTTGAAGGCGTGACTAGACTTTATGGTTATACTACATAAAAATCTTATTGCATATGCTGCTACGTACCCCACACTTGCCTCCTCCCCTTTTCTCCTTCCACCACAAGTCCTGCATTTTCTGAAGGTCTCCTCTTTCCTTCAGTTTCAGGAGCGCATCGTCAATAAATGGCTTGAACGGTGACTCTGAAATGAAAATAATTTTCCTTCAAACATTTCGGAAAATCGTGTGTCAATTATAATAGGAAACATGATATGAGTTTTTTTTTTCATTGTTTAATGTTGATGCAGAATGTACATAGTAATAATTTAACCTTTCTTCATCCCGATCCCGTAACTTTTGGAATCCAGTAGACCACCAACTTGCAGTAAATCACAATGTCTATGTCTGTAATAGTCGATAGCACTCGACTCAGAAAAAAATGCAAATGTAGAATTTTCACACCTGAAAAAAGCATAGAACTGTTCTAAATATGTACTACTACACTGAAAAATAAAACAATAATACTTAATTTACATACATATGTATAAAGTCACGCCTTTATCCCTAACTGGGTAAGCAGAACGTAAAACGCCTCTGAAAAGGCGACTCGCTACGTCTGACAAAAATTGAGGGCAATTTTAGACTGAAATGTGTATCGCTATAGTGACAGGTTGTCAGCCCATCGCCTAAATTACAATACACTGTATCCCTCGAAGCTGACTTTTACAGCATGCCCGGGAGGTAGGGCAGCTAAAACATTATATATGTTTTTTCTATTGCTGTCAGTCTAGTATGGAGATACTTTATTTACACAGAAAATTATAGTTATACATAATACATAACTTACATTTCTATTCCTTCATTATTGTCCACCATCTTCTTCATATTCTTTCTCAATATGTCGTAAACTTCTCCTTTAGCTGTCTGAAACATAAATACAAGCCTTTGTTACGGTAACTAGCTACTGCAGTATTTTTTTCTAATAGAGTATATTTTAGCGTCTTTGATCGGTATAATTTACACAATAAGGTATTTCCGAATTTAATTAGTAAAAAAAAAATACCAAACCTTTTGGCCAAAATGCTTATAAAGGGTAAGCCTTGTCAGGTAGGACAGCTGAAAACTACATACAATGTAGAAGTATTTCGATAATATCGATACAGAGTATTCAAGTAGGTAAGTTATTTTGAAATTCCAGGGTTCAGCGGGTCGACTCTAAGCCCACACGGAAAAAAAGAAGAATTTTGAAATGCTTACTTTAAAGTACGTTTCCGTAGACCCACCAGACTTAACACCGTAGCTGACGGACTTTAATTTGGCGAGTTCTTCAATCGTGGTGAACGGGAGGACGTTTTTCTCCACAGTAAGGAAGGCGACCAGGGTACCAACATAGGAAGCTACCATCACCATTGTGAAGAACCACCAGATACTTGTGATCATTCTTGGAGCTAAGGCACTGGTAAAGAAGGAGGATAAACATGAAATAGGTGGGGGAAAAAGAGTATAACAACACTTACAACAATAGAGTCATAAGAACTGATCAATATTTTAAGTAGTCCTGATTTGTCGGGTCGAATAATTACTGCGGTACTTCAGTCAGCTGAGCAATAAATAGAACGGCATAACCAGGATCGCAGTGTGGCAAAGTACAAGCACTCCCAGACTTTTTTGCCTAGTTAGGTATTTCTCGTATTTTAAAACTGAACATATTTCCCACAGAATATGGTGAATAAAGGCTTGTTTAAATTTTTTCTTTATTTACTCACATAGGTGCGATTTCAGAGCCTTGCTGCATAACAGACCCGATGATGAGCCAGATTGAGTTGGCGAAGCTGAACTGATTGCTCAACTCCTCGGGCTGCTCGACACACGGCACAGGGTTCTGCCACTCCTTGTTGGAGATGCGTCCGACAAATATCATGATGACGCCAATACATATTTGGATGAAAAGCATCCACAACCATACCTAAAATATGGAGAAAAATAGTGAAAGGTCAACGCAGTCCGTTTACAGTACGTTTAAAACACGGTAAACCAAGAAAGCAATTCTGTTAAGCCTTGCTATGCTTGCAGTAAAAAATAGAATTCTTAAGATGATGATTAATGAAGGGTTGAAATTTTTTGTTTATAATGTAAATAGTATTATATATTTACCTCTCTGTCAAATACAGCCATAAAAGAAAACATAGCCGGAGGCTGTTTGCTAGGTTCTTTGAAGATGATTCCAATTCCCAATGTCATGAACGGTGTGGAAAAGTCAATCTTGCTTTGTCTTTCTACGGTAATGGTAAAGTCACAAATTGCGAAATGAGCTCGCTGAAAAAAAAAAAAAACATTATTTTATAACAATATTTACAAATTAATAATTTAATTCTTAGAAAAAGCAGCAACATTCTCAATAAATATAAATACTTGCACAGCCCTCGCCAGCAATCGAGCAACATTCCTGATCCTCATACGACTATTAGGGAATTATGGTAGAGGCTTACTTCGTCCATCAGTTTCTCGCCCATGAGAGAGTAATCTTCTTCTACTTCAAGTTCATAATTGAACACGAGCATTTTTGACAGGGCTTCGATCAAATCAACGGCAAAACCTTCGTATTGATCATTGCCTACTAATTTTACTGCTGACTGCTTGTTGTAAGTAAATGGTGGTGTCTGGATTTAAAAATAAAACAATAAATCTGTTATCGTATTCATAAAATCAATTTGAACACTTTATTAAATTTGGAATTTAATGCTAAATTTAAAAAAGAAAAATAGCGTACCTTAGAAACTAAAACTCTGAAGGTCCTATTCTTCATGATGGAATCTTCAGAATCATCAGTTATTGTGATGATCGGTCGTTCTATTCTTATATGGTTATCAATAAATTTACCAATCTAGAAAAAAGATTACAGAATTATGATGCTGAGACATTTTGATTATGATAATTTATGATGTGTATCAAAATCATTTTAACATGTCAAATAAAGTATTTCAAAGTTTTTGGATATATGATTTAGGAATTCAGTGCTAAAGATAATGAAACATGATCTTATAAATTATCATATTTCGTCATCTGGCTTAGTATTTTTTTTGTCATTGATGCGTGCGTAACTCCTACCAACTATGATGGTGTCAATGGATGATAATTTCGACAGTTCATTTGCAATCTATTTACCGTTTGATTTCCAGCTGGAGTCAGTTCCAGTATATCCCATGTAACTTCATCTCTTTCTCCGAGACCATCAAATGCCAATGTTTTAGTGATTCCTTCTATTTTGTTCTGAAAGAATATCCCAACAGTAATATTCGACCCCGATCATAATAAATTTACGTTTATTCAAATATCATAAAATATTTTACTTGGAGTGCTTACGTTAAGCATTTAATTTGTGCCTTTTGTTTTCATCTATATAATTCTTATTGACATTGTTTACCGTTTTCATGAAGTTAAGTAAAGTTGATCCACTATCCCAAATTTCGTACGTATCACAATTCAGTTGTTTAGGACTGATAGTAAAAATATCAGGTATATTGACTTTCTGTACTGCTTCGTAGAAAACTTTCACAGCGTCGTGAATCAAAACTACTTTAGTTTTAAAATCTTGTGCTTCTATAGCTTCTACATCTTTGTTGTATTCTTCACAAAATCTCCATAGATCAGAGTTGGGATCCATATTAATTAAACGAAAACCTGGAATAAAAACAAGTCTTAAGGTATTTAAAAAAAATTATCTCTATCACGAAGACGCACACTAATAAGACCGATACACACTGACTACTCACCAGTCATATTTACTCCTCCATACCTGAACCGAGTCAGATCTAGTGTAAATAGATCAGGAGAAAGGAAAATGTACGAATGTTCATCTGCCATCAACCCCACTTGCTGAGCGTGTATTAGCAATTGCTCAATTTTGTTGGAGGGGCAATCTACTACGAAGTTGGTATAGCCCTGATCTTTTGCGTTGATTAGCACGTCTCTGCAAAAATTTGTAACACCATTACAAATTTCACGCTTAAATTTTAAGAAATTAAGACCATCACTTCCTTTACTATATTAATAGGATCATAGTTAATATCTTTTTGATATTTTTTTCTAAATTTCTGTCATGTTGTATATTTGTTTTTGAACATTGTGTTCTTACCTATAATTATCGCCACTCAGCTCCCTGATAGAAACGAAAAATGGATCAGTGGAATTCCCCATCTCCATGAGACTTGACATGAGCTTTAGACTGTGTCCTTTCACGTACAAAAGAGTGAAGTTGTTCCAGTCCTTGTGGGTTATTATTTTTTGCAGGATCTGAAATTAGATGTAAAAGAACTTTTGATCTAAGTAAAAGTCCATTGCAATTTAACCCACTACGGCTGTACTCAAAGCTTTTGCCTAAAAATCAAAAAACTAGTTTTGGCAATTGCAGTGTTAATTCGTGGTTATAGAATGGACGGTCTACTTTCTTATTTTCATCGTCTTCTATAAAACAGTAGTAATTAAGATATATATTTTATTTCAAATTTGATAAATTCAACCACTAAGGTAAGTCTATATTTGGATATGCCTTGCATCTTTACTGCACTTTAATGTTGTGTATTTTAAAAAGTACGTAATCCACTGACGGTATTATAAGCATCAGCGCTAGGGTACATGCTGAGTATGGACCACTCATCCGCATAGAGATCGTTCGGCTGCAGGATGATGTGGGGCAGCTCCATTCTGTCACATATGGCCTGAACATGTTCAGTGCCTTTGCCTCCTAGGCCGTCGACTATGCCAATTACGCCTTCCTGAAATCACCAGAAATTATCTAATAGAATCAAGATTCATAAGTAAGACGTCTATATTGAAAATTCATATTTTTGTCAATTTTGATAAAATCTTACTTCAGCTAGACTGCAAACTCCTGAGCTGATGTCCAGTATTTGTCCTCTTCGGACCGTCTTCACCGAGGACACGAAGTTGAACAATCGGGCGCTGATGTTGAGAGCCTCACTCAGATTTGCAGCTTCATCTTCGTAGAATATTCCTCCTGAAAAATAAGAATGTGGGATCGTTATCACAGAAGACATTAAAAGTGCTGGGCCAACATGTCAATGACTCAAATCAAACAGGAATGTTTTCAATCACTATGTAACTTATTCAAATATCGTATGATGAGACGGATGATACTTATTCATAATATTTGATGGTAATATAATCCATAATACAGGTTTTTTATTAATAAATTATAGCTTATTAGATACGTGTTTTTATTACACAGTTGTGAAATGGGATTCATAATAATTTCTTACTAACTAGGTCATACTACACAGACGTCATGTAATGAAAATGCGAGATGCCTAGTGCCGAGAGCACGTACAATAAAATCACGCCTGTACCATAAACGGGGAACGTCGTCGGTCATAAAAGCCGTATGTGTCTCATCTGTAAAATTTGAGTACTTATTATTTTATATAGAACTATGTATTGATGTAGAGACGGGTGTATCATTCAACGTCTAAATTGCAATAGATTAGAATCCTAAGGACCAAGTAGCATTTATAGTGTGCCGGCAAAAAGACGCAGCTGGCACGCTTTTTTGAACGTACTTTCCAGCAACGTAGATACATAGCAATAAAAAAATAAAATGGGTTTCGTAAAGTTTTTGTAGGTATATTCTTGCTTACCAATAACAAGTTCATCTTCACAGAACACGCAATATGAACACAACACAAGCAAACACAACACTTTAACAAACATGTCCACGAACGATGTCAACAATGACCCATTTCTCTAACAATCACTTTCCCTAACCATAACTTTGAAGTTTTACTATAAATACCGTAAAAGCTAGTGTTTAGGCGATAAAAAATAATTAGTTTACACTACAACGAACACGGTAATGAGTATTGGAGATGTTTTTATGTATCCGCGGCGGTGTAATAAACGCGCTGTTCAAGCTGGCTGGTAATGTGTGTGTTCTGATTTTGAATGTTTGAATGTTTAGATTGGTATCTGGACGGCGCGACACGCCGCGTCCAAAATAATCCCGCCTAAATATAGGCGGGTTTTCCGCAGAACGACATACTTTGCCGCGCTACCGTCTGTCTTGCTCAAGCGTCTGAAGAGTCACGACGGAAGGGAAACGGTTAAATACTTCATGTCAGTGTTTCGTTTTCTTTTGATAAGATATAATATTAAACAAAAAGTTTGTTATTAAACAGCATTTTACGCATAAGGACCTTAGTTATAACATCAGTTTTTTTTTTCTGATCGTACTACGAATTCATAAAATCTTTGACCTAAAAGACGTCTATGTTTTTAAAATTAATATAACAAATCGTGTGCATTAGCACACCAATCCAATCCTAGGATAAAAGTAAAAAATCAAAAACAACACTCTTTCGAAGATATATGTATAAAAAATAAAAGCTTAATGGAATAATTTGATACCAACAAAAATAAATAAGCACCGATATCCGAATAAAGTCATAATATTAAAATGACAAGACGAAAATAACCTTTCTGAGAAATGAAATCAATTTGTTTACAAATAGCGTCCTATGAAAATAAACACTTATATTGGAGATCCTTTTTTAGGTGAATTTATAAATATTGCGTTTACTAAGTGAACTGTAAAAAAGATATCTGTTTAAATTCGTAGATTAAGGTGTCTGCATTTTCGTAAACACGAAAACACAATATTTTTAGGTATATTTCTGCTGCAAATGTTGCTTTAGCTACGTCAAAATCAATGGATAAATATCACTAGTACAAGAACCGTATATTTTAACGTTTTATGTAAACATATCTTTCGAAACACTCACTGATAATAATAAAGAGCTTGATATCATTTCTATTACTGAAAAATCTAAATGTCTTTATAGGATCCAATGCAGTAAGTAGGTTTAAATACTTACCATACGACATAATGATTTCTCATACTTAAACTAACTCCAGAATGCAATACTTACAAGCTAACATGAAATTAAAGTTTTGATCAAAAGCAAAAAGAAAATGTCAGATGCATTAACAAATTAAGGTCGGGCTATTCCGTGGGTCAGGTCAAGATATCCTAGGAACTCTAGACCATTTAGTGCACGTGTCACGGGACGAGTTCTCATTTCCCTGACCAGCTTAAGCACTAGTAGGTACTTAGAAAGAAAGCATAATTATTAATTTTAAGTATTTGTCAGTTTTACCGCAAATTATTTTCAAGTTTTTATTTTGTATGGGATACAATTTTAATAACTTAATAAATTATTCTGCTGTTTATTCATTTTTTGTACAGTTTTAAATATTATGAATATTATATTTTTGGACAAGCATTTGAAATAAAAATCTTTGCATTTTATTAACCACCTAAGAAATATTGTTACTGTTTCTCTATTTTTATAAACTCGTGATAATATACCACAATGTTCTAGTTCTATAAGGTTTGGCAAGCCACTTGCAAAAGTTGGTCAAAATGTCTCAACTTTAGATTTGTAACAATTCTGCTAAGTATAAAATTATTATATGTGTCCGTGGAATCAACTTTAAATAAGCTACATCTGTGACTTAGTGGAATATATCAGCATTTTGTAGCAGCACACGAAGGTTTTAAGAGCAGCTACGTAATTAAACCGCTTTTGTAGCGACCACACGGACACATATAATAATTTTATACTTAGCAGAATTGTTACAAATCTAAAGTTGAGACATTTTGACCAACTTTTGCAAGTGGCTTGCCAAACCTTATAGAACTAGAACATTGTGGTATATTATCACGAGTTTATAAAAATAGAGAAACAGTAACAATATTTCTTAGGTGGTTAATAAAATGCAAAGATTTTTATTTCAAATGCTTGTCCAAAAATATAATATTCATAATATTTAAAACTGTACAAAAAATGAATAAACAGCAGAATAATTTATTAAGTTATTAAAATTGTATCCCATACAAAATAAAAACTTGAAAATAATTTGCGGTAAAACTGACAAATACTTAAAATTAATAATTATGCTTTCTTTCTAAGTACCTACTAGTGCTTAAGCTGGTCAGGGAAATGAGAACTCGTCCCGTGACACGTGCACTAAATGGTCTAGAGTTCCTAGGATATCTTGACCTGACCCACGGAATAGCCCGACCTTAATTTGTTAATGCATCTGACATTTTCTTTTTGCTTTTGATCAAAACTTTAATTTCATGTTAGCTTGTAAGTATTGCATTCTGGAGTTAGTTTAAGTATGAGAAATCATTATGTCGTATGGTAAGTATTTAAACCTACTTACTGCATTGGATCCTATAAAGACATTTAGATTTTTCAGTAATAGAAATGATATCAAGCTCTTTATTATTATCAGTGAGTGTTTCGAAAGATATGTTTACATAAAACGTTAAAATATACGGTTCTTGTACTAGTGATATTTATCCATTGATTTTGACGTAGCTAAAGCAACATTTGCAGCAGAAATATACCTAAAAATATTGTGTTTTCGTGTTTACGAAAATGCAGACACCTTAATCTACGAATTTAAACAGATATCTTTTTTACAGTTCACTTAGTAAACGCAATATTTATAAATTCACCTAAAAAAGGATCTCCAATATAAGTGTTTATTTTCATAGGACGCTATTTGTAAACAAATTGATTTCATTTCTCAGAAAGGTTATTTTCGTCTTGTCATTTTAATATTATGACTTTATTCGGATATCGGTGCTTATTTATTTTTGTTGGTATCAAATTATTCCATTAAGCTTTTATTTTTTATACATATATCTTCGAAAGAGTGTTGTTTTTGATTTTTTACTTTTATCCTAGGATTGGATTGGTGTGCTAATGCACACGATTTGTTATATTAATTTTAAAACATAGACGTCTTTTAGGTCAAAGATTTTATGAATTCGTAGTACGATCAGAAAAAAAAAACTGATGTTATAACTAAGGTCCTTATGCGTAAAATGCTGTTTAATAACAAACTTTTTGTTTAATATTATATCTTATCAAAAGAAAACGAAACACTGACATGAAGTATTTAACCGTTTCCCTTCCGTCGTGACTCTTCAGACGCTTGAGCAAGACAGACGGTAGCGCGGCAAAGTATGTCGTTCTGCGGAAAACCCGCCTATATTTAGGCGGGATTATTTTGGACGCGGCGTGTCGCGCCGTCCAGATACCAATCTAAACATTCAAACATTCAAAATCAGAACACACACATTACCAGCCAGCTTGAACAGCGCGTTTATTACACCGCCGCGGATACATAAAAACATCTCCAATACTCATTACCGTGTTCGTTGTAGTGTAAACTAATTATTTTTTATCGCCTAAACACTAGCTTTTACGGTATTTATAGTAAAACTTCAAAGTTATGGTTAGGGAAAGTGATTGTTAGAGAAATGGGTCATTGTTGACATCGTTCGTGGACATGTTTGTTAAAGTGTTGTGTTTGCTTGTGTTGTGTTCATATTGCGTGTTCTGTGAAGATGAACTTGTTATTGGTAAGCAAGAATATACCTACAAAAACTTTACGAAACCCATTTTATTTTTTTATTGCTATGTATCTACGTTGCTGGAAAGTACGTTCAAAAAAGCGTGCCAGCTGCGTCTTTTTGCCGGCACACTATAAATGCTACTTGGTCCTTAGGATTCTAATCTATTGCAATTTAGACGTTGAATGATACACCCGTCTCTACATCAATACATAGTTCTATATAAAATAATAAGTACTCAAATTTTACAGATGAGACACATACGGCTTTTATGACCGACGACGTTCCCCGTTTATGGTACAGGCGTGATTTTATTGTACGTGCTCTCGGCACTAGGCATCTCGCATTTTCATTACATGACGTCTGTGTAGTATGACCTAGTTAGTAAGAAATTATTATGAATCCCATTTCACAACTGTGTAATAAAAACACGTATCTAATAAGCTATAATTTATTAATAAAAAACCTGTATTATGGATTATATTACCATCAAATATTATGAATAAGTATCATCCGTCTCATCATACGATATTTGAATAAGTTACATAGTGATTGAAAACATTCCTGTTTGATTTGAGTCATTGACATGTTGGCCCAGCACTTTTAATGTCTTCTGTGATAACGATCCCACATTCTTATTTTTCAGGAGGAATATTCTACGAAGATGAAGCTGCAAATCTGAGTGAGGCTCTCAACATCAGCGCCCGATTGTTCAACTTCGTGTCCTCGGTGAAGACGGTCCGAAGAGGACAAATACTGGACATCAGCTCAGGAGTTTGCAGTCTAGCTGAAGTAAGATTTTATCAAAATTGACAAAAATATGAATTTTCAATATAGACGTCTTACTTATGAATCTTGATTCTATTAGATAATTTCTGGTGATTTCAGGAAGGCGTAATTGGCATAGTCGACGGCCTAGGAGGCAAAGGCACTGAACATGTTCAGGCCATATGTGACAGAATGGAGCTGCCCCACATCATCCTGCAGCCGAACGATCTCTATGCGGATGAGTGGTCCATACTCAGCATGTACCCTAGCGCTGATGCTTATAATACCGTCAGTGGATTACGTACTTTTTAAAATACACAACATTAAAGTGCAGTAAAGATGCAAGGCATATCCAAATATAGACTTACCTTAGTGGTTGAATTTATCAAATTTGAAATAAAATATATATCTTAATTACTACTGTTTTATAGAAGACGATGAAAAATAAGAAAGTAGACCGTCCATTCTATAACCACGAATTAACACTGCAATTGCCAAAACTAGTTTTTTGATTTTTAGGCAAAAGCTTTGAGTACAGCCGTAGTGGGTTTATTTTGCATGGATCTGTAATTAGATCAAAAGTT